>OZ023158.1:3598724-3778724 GCA_963678695.2 Diplodus puntazzo | reverse complement strand
AGGTAGAAGCAAAGTTTTAGAAAAGATGGAGAAAAGAAGTGAGCGAGCAACAAAAGGAAGGAAAAACGAAAGATAAAAGAGAGATGGACAAGAGAAGGAAAAAAGTGAATGTAGAAAACAAGAATCAGCAGATAAAAGAAATACAGAAAAAAAAGGAAAAATATTTCTTTAAAAAGAAAGAAGGATGGAGGAGACACTTCCGGCAGTTCTGCAGTCATTCCGAGGTTAAATTAATATGCTTTTAGTATTTTTCTATCTCAACTTCTGAAGCCGGAGTGGAGCCCACTGGTTTTAATTCAGGAAAAAACATGACAAGCTTTATAATTTACTTCATTTGCCAAGGACACGAAAAAAGAAACTGAAAGTTTGGTATCGATTTTTTTTGTTTTGTTTCTACCAAAATGCTCTTTTTAAAAGTCTGCCCACTTTTGATGGAGGAGAGTGCTTTAAGATCTCCAGCTTTTGATCTGCTGCTTGTCTGTAATACTGTCTTGTGGTGTTCATCAAAGTTCTGTCCTTGGTCCTTTTTTGTTTGCATAAAAAGCATATTTTATCACCGTTAAATAGACGATATGATGTCAAAACGCCATAAGACTTGAATAAAGTTCAGTCTTGATCTTCCAAACTGGAGTTGAGAAAAAAAACCACAAAAAAAAAACATACTAACCAGAAAGTTGTTTCTGGTGTGAAATATCTTCCAAACGTAGACACATTAAGAAAAAAAAAAGTATCTAACTTCATTAATTTATCAAGAAAACAACCATGTCTTTTGTCAGATTCCAGCCCATCACCAGAATAAATGTTAGCAGTGTAAGATTCTGCCATGCCACAGATATTTTGATACTGACATTTCTATATGTTCATATGATGGAGCTTGGTTGTCACAGTAAAAAGTCTGGAAACGTGCAGACTGGAGACAGAGACGATGCGAACAGTGTCCAAGAGTTTGGAGACTGTGCTGGAGACAAACACAGGTTTTGCTAACTGTTAGCCATTAGCTACATGGTAATAACTGTAGCAACACATACTAACAAAATAACATTATTCAGACACACTAACCATTCTGAAACGTCCTGCTGCAGCCGCAGAGTCTGTATTTCTTCAGGAGCCTCTCCTTCTGGGCCCGATTCTGGGTCAAACTGGTATGGTTGAATGACAGCATCTCCCCATAGCAATAGGTCCACCGTAAACATTAGCGCATGCTACCGCTAGCGCAAGCAGCATCCTCTCCCTGAGAGGGGCGTGTAGCAGGCAAGGCAGGCGTTGACAGACAGAGCTCATTAGCATTTAAAGGTGCAGGCACAGAAACAGCCTGCTCTCAGCAGAGCTCACTTGAGTGACTTTTAGACAGCTGAAATTCAGGACCACTGATGGGTTTGGGGCAATGCAGTGTTGTTGGACCTCTGACAGCTGTGTGAAATTGATGAAAAACAGTATAATATGGGACCTTTAAAACAACATACATAGCCTATGACACACACCGCTAACAGCCAACATTTGATCCTGGTGACTGACCCTTTTTTGACATTTCCTCTAGAGAGGTGTTGTACACAGAAACTAAGCTTTACTTCCTCCTGCATACCACAGCTCAGCGCTGTCTCTCACCAGCTGTAGTTGCGCTGAACCAGTTTTTCCACATGAAGTTGAGTTGATGAAGCAGTTTTCCTCCAGAGAGCAGCATCGCCGAGCTGCAGCCTCGATGCACAGTGACGGACTCGACTTCTGTTTGAGGGCTTTTAAGATTTCCAGCAGGGGAGGAAAAAAGAAGAAAAAAAACTCTGTCACACTTTATTTCCTCCATTAGAAAAAGGGAAGAAAAAAATCTTCTGCAAACTTCATCTCACTGTAGAAAATGACACAAAGTCTGACAGGGAAGTTTATCTGCAGCCTTCCTGATGCTCTTTTTTCTCCTCAGTCAAATTATCTCTCTGCACAGTTTCGGTCCCTTTTTCAAGACGATTTGAGTTTTCTTAGAGCTGCTTTCTTTCAGGATGAGGAATGTAAAATATCGCTGTTGAAATAAGGGTACGCTCTTATGTAAATCTCTGGCGTCGTCTGAATTTATGAGTAAACATAAAAAAGGAGGGTAGTTATAATTTATTATGTTCCTCGTTTTGCTCGAGTGTCTGTGAATCTTCTTCCTGCGTTCTAGTTTTTGTGATTTTGTTTCTTTCCTCTTTCAACGCTTTGTCTAATATTTGTCAAAGGCTAAAATATGGGCATGAATAACCCCAAAAAAAGAGTTAATCTAATTTTAAGATGCTTGAAGGAGAGAAAAGAGATGAAAATTTAATTGTCCTTGTTCTCTTGTTGCATAAATTGGCTCGGGTTTCTTTCAGTCCTCAATCCACAACGTTTTCCACATATCACAACAAAACGATTCGGGCGTTTCTTGTGGCGTAAACAGGTCTGAATTTCCCCTGAGATTAAGGCTGATTCCTCCTAAACACAACATCATGTTACCTGTGCAGCTCGTCACTGTGCCCCCGCTCCTCAACACGCCTGTCACATGTTGTTTTCTGCGGCCGGTCATACGTGTCAGCATCAATCAGTCTGCAGCATCACTCTGCCACTCGAGCGGGGATATGAGAATGCATCAATCAGCCGCAGGTAGACTGTAACTGTCGGATCAAACAGGAAGTGGCTCGAAGCAGTGACGCTGACAGTCGGTTTGGAGTCGTGAAAAGACAGAAATGATCAGTGAGGAGAAATAAAAACCTGCTGCTGACAAACAGAAAAATACGCTCTGATAAATGATGGATACACAGACGGACAGAGCATCTATAACATGATAACTGTGAGGAAAATTTACTTTGTTCCCAAAAAAGTAAAGTTTGGGGAACAGTTTATATACACAGGATGCTTATTAGCAATTATACGTGTTAATGTTTATGATTATTGTTAGATTATTAGACATTTATGTGGCTTTTTAAGCTTTATTATGTTTTTTTTTTTCATTAATTGTACATATAGTAACATATAGACGATACTGTTTAGAAATTGTGAATATGCCAGATATACCAACTCAGTACAGAGCTTCAGTTTGTGGTTGTGAAATGTGATCTGACTGACTGACAGATGAAACAGTTGTAATAACTGCAGATTGTTTAAAAGAAAACAGATTTTCTCCTTTAATGTTTCCGCTGAGACGGAGAGAGCGGCTCTTGAGTGAATTGGCTGTCAGGCCGGACGTACAGACCTGTCAACGTTGTTTTCCATGCATCAAACAATCACTAATGTTGTAGGTTTAAAGTGTTCCTGTTTACGCCTGTCTCTTGAAGTTAACTCGCACACTCGCACATCAAACAGGAAAGACAGTAAAACCAAACTCGGTGACCCCTCCACGTGTTCGTCGTGACTGTAAATAACTTCAACTGAGCAGGAAAAAAAAAATTAAAAAAGAAAAAAAATCTGAGAAACCTGCAGATGTGATCTGAAAAAGGACAGAATTAGCGTTGAGGTGAAATAAATCTGCGCAGTGAAAGAAACGCCAACCAGTCAATTATTAATAGTGTGGAGGAAGAGAGCGTGCACACACACTCAAACACACACTCACACACACTCATACTTACACCCCTGTGGAATCGGCCTACTATGAAGGAAAAATTCAATTATCCTACAAAAGTGAATAAATTTGCAGCATCGCAGCCCGTGGCTGTAGCTGCTGCTGCCATCTCCCAGGATGCATTTGGGGATCATATGGAGGAAGGGGGGGCAGGCATATTAATGGGATGTAGCAATCTTTTAACTCTGTCACACTCAGAGCTGTGTGTGTGTGTGTGTGTGTGTGTGTGTGTGTGTGTGAGGCTGATGATGTTCCAGTTTTAAAACATCCGACTGTTTCTGTGACTGTTTGATGAAAATAGAAATATGGGCCACTCGACACCAAAACACTGAATTTAGCTTCGTTACAGGACATTGAACTGAATTATCCAAAATGACACCAAGTGAAAGTCAAACAAATATCAGATGTCACCAAACCAGCAGTTTTACAATCACAGAAAATATATTTCTCCTTTAGAAAGAGTCACGGAGGAGTTACACAGAGTGCAGTAGATGTTTTATAGGATGTACCACATTCATTACATGTTACAGAAGCTGCATAAACACACGTACAGTCACAGGGGAACTACAGCATAATTATAAGCATAGTTTTATATTTATTGTCATTTATTACTTTGGCCGTCTCGACTTCTGTTTTTTATGTCTTCTGGTCGACAACATTAAAGTGTTGAATGAAGTGATGAGGCGTTATCAACATCCGGTGGCATGTAAAAAGAAGTTTTGGATGTGGTCTGTCTGTTTATTACTGGACACAGCATTGGAGGTGGAGTTCTGTTCATTCCTATGAAAGTCTTGGTGGTGTATTGAAGTCAGAAAAGATCACCATCCAAGTCGGCTAACTTGGAATTTAGTGCCCGGCTAACTTGAATGGTGATGAAAAAATTTAAATATGCGGCTCTTCTAAACTTTCCAAATGCACAAATTATGACAGTGAAACGAGTCATGTCGTGGCGGTTCTGACGCTCACTGTTTTACAGACGTTTCTTTCCCAGTGTGGTTTTCTATTCTGTTACAACTGTATCTAGCGCATTCATGAAATGGGACGTCAAATGCATGATCTTTAGTTGACACATGTTAAAAAAAAACCTGTGTAGACCTGCTAATTTTGGTGGAAAATATGTTGGTAGGATGAGAGTCAACCAGACTGTAGTTTTGTTGCCATCAGTTTGAATTATTTTGAAATGATTCCTGAGAAGTCAGTTTGTAGGTTGGATAGATGGAGATACAAGCTTGTATCTGTGGTAATCATTAGCTTTAGCTCAGTATTAACTTTAGCTCACTGTTAGCTTCAACTCCATGGACATGTAATGAGATATAGCATCAGAGGCAGGGCCTTGTTCATTTCAGTGGCACGTGATCCTCACTATTTCATTTTATCCTCACCTTCCCGTGGATAAAATGAACTGGATCCTCTTCATACTTTCCTCATTGGGGATCCCATGTAGCAGCACACCAGAGCTTGATAGCTTCAAGCTGAGCCTTTGACTAATTTAAATTTGGGTAATTTGATTTCTCCACTGTTTTACAGCTGCTTCTATCACAATATAAACTTATATCGGAAAAAATCTTGCTTCAAAGCCCACTGCCCTTCTTAGTTTGTTAGCTCACCACAGGCTTATAAGCACTGTAAATAGGTTGTTTTCACACTGAAATGCACACTGGGAATCGTAGTTGACCCCGCTCCTTTAGTTTTACGCACCTTTGACATTTTAGCATCGATCCAAATATTTCAAAACACGGTTGTTTGTTTTTTAATACTGATGGTCCAACCAGGAGATTGCTTTGTCCATTTAAGTCAGATCCAACTGACAGAACCTCAGCTAGAAGGACATGAGTTATTTTCCCAACTCTTCTAAACTGTAGGTAGTCGTAGCAACTAGTGATGGCGAGATGAAGCTTCACGAAGCATTGAAGCTTTCCATCCAATTGGTTCACACATGGGCCAAAGCTTCATGGTGCTTCATTTGCTCTACTGTGCCATCAAGTGGACAATGAATGTGAAATGATAATGCAAATAAACAAATAATATAGGCTACTCATTATTATAGTGTCTGTTTTTGTGATAGAATGATGACAGAGGGAAAAGCTGAAACAAATTGAGGAGAGGGTTGTGATGTGAATGTGTTACTCGGGACAAAATGTAACTCATACAATGAGGAAACTGTATTCATTTTTATTTAAAAACAACAACTTCTCCACTGTGATGGACTTCGGGCGGTTTCTTCTTTTTTTTGTAAAGATTTTTTCTGGTCATAGACGCCTTTATTTATGACAGCGGATAGATTGGAGAAATGGGAGAGAGAGGGACTGTGACATGCAGCGAAGGTGCTCCGATATGCAATAAAGGTGCTCCGCCCGGGATTCGAACCGGGGTCCGCTGCGTTTGTGACATGCGCGCGAACCACTCAACTACCTGTGCGCAAGGTACAATGTTTTTTTAAAGGATTTGAGGTGATGGGGGACCTCCATTGTGTTTCGTTGCCCCTCATATTTCGAATCACACGCCAGAGCCGCAAACCTGAATCAGTCACGTGGGACAGCCGGCTCGCGAGGCTTCGAACGTCACCACATACGTCATCGACACAAGCCTCGATACGCGCTTCACAAAAATCTTCCTGGACTACTCGACACTTCGAAGCTTCGGCACGGAAGACACATCACTAGTAGCAACAGTGCCAGCGCTTATGGCGAGTGACACTAACCTGAACACATGGCGGACTGACTACAGTAAGGAGGGTTTCTAAAGCAGCTTCTTCCGGTCTTTTGGGAAGTGGACTAGTCTAAGAGACAGAGTGTCCACACAAAGAAAAAAGTAAAATTGCATTAGCTTGTTCTACAGGACACTTTATTCTTTCACATTATATATATATATATATATATATATATATATATATATATATATATATATATATATATATATATATAATGTGAAAGGATAAAGTGTCCTGTAGAACAATATATATATATATATATATATATATATATATATATATATATATATATATATATATATATATATATATATTTATATAGCCTATATATATATTTGTATATATATTTATATATATATATTTGTGCTGTCAAAGTTAACGCATTAATAACGCGTTAATAACGCGTTAACGCAACGTCCTCTTAAAGCCGTTAATTATTTTAACGCGCGATTAACGCTCAGTATAAAAAAAACAAACAAAAAAAACGCGCATTGTATGATTTACGGCCGTCGGTGGCACCTGTAGTCTTGATACAGAGGGTGGCAGAAGAAGAAGAAAGGGAATCAGAAGAAGAAGAAGCAGGGTCGGCGGTTTGCTAAAAACACGGCGGACTGAAAAGCAGCACTCGCTGCAAACTCCTCATCTCTGCTGTCACTCACGGTGGCGGACATTTGTTTCTCCATCGCCCTGATCATTTTGCGGGACACTCTCTCGTGGCGTGCCCGTTTGCTGATAACTCATCCCCGCATGTTTATCTCAGGCTCCTCGCTAGCCTACTTCCTCCCTCCAGCAGGCAGCCTGGCCCTGCTGCTGTCCTCCTCGAACAGACGCTGAAGCTCCGTTTCTCTCACTCTCTTGGGGTCAACAGAGAAACGTCTAGCAGCTGCTTCTCCCGAGTTTTCCTCTGAATATATCACGACAGAAGGTTTGAATTTCAAGTCGTACTTGTTATTGTTTTGCTGCACCGGAGCCATGGCGATCATCAGTGTGATATTGACTGACAGAAAGCAGCATACTGCGTGAAAAAGGGGAAGAAGAAAAACGTGCAGTGTCAGTGGACACCACTTGCAAGCCAAACAGACGGCAGATGCAGAGAGCCCGTCACCCCCCCTCGCCAAAAGCAGACAACCCTGGATTTATTTTTCCTGGGGGACAGCCTTCAATTCCGACACCCCTCCATTGCGAAAGTCCTCCATTCCGAAACACCCCCACTCCGAAACACCGCTGTTCCGAAATTAAACACCGCTATCCGTGGTGCTGAAATCCACACTTCCAGCCGCACTCGCACAATTCTGAAATAGGTTAAGGTTAGGGTTAGCTCGGAGTGGGGGGGGGTTTGGAATGGAGGGGTTTCCCCAATAGCCTTTTCGGAATAGCGGGGTCTTTGAAAAAAAAAAAAATTGCGATGAATTGAAGTCTATGTTCTGAACAGCGGGGTTTCGGAAAGGCGGGGTTTCACCATTTTCCTGCATGATATAAACTGTTGAATTAACATTTTCATAATGCAAGCATATTTGCCCTTTCTTATGTTGTTAAAAGTATTAAGACCATGAAAAAATACATTAAGGTACATTTAGAACAGAAAAAAAATGTGCCAAAAAATTGCAATTAATTTGCGATTAATCGCGAGCTAACTATGGACAAAATGCGATTAATCGCGATTAAAAAAATTAATCGTTTGACAGCCCTAATATATATATATATATATATATATATATATATATATATATATATATATATATATATATATATATATATATATACTGTATATATATATACATATATATATATATATATGATGACAGAAACAACTGAAAAAAAGTTTGACTGTGCAGAAGGTGGCCATTCAATAAAAATCTGTCCTGAAACATCATATTTTCATATTTTACAATAGTGAGTCAATTCTTATTCACTGAAGAAGATCTACTAACCCTAGACCGTCTGTTTGGACGGTTGCTGAGACTTCTCCGCCGAGCTACAACACATTAAACGTATTCTGCAGTTAAATCTGGCAACACCAGTCCATATACATAAACATAAATGTGTCTGGAAATGAGAATCTAATACAATTGTTGGCCGACTAGTTGGTCATTTATCTCAGTAAACGAGACAAGAAGAACCTTTAACCAATCAGACAGGGATGCCCTGCAGTGGTCGCTTTACAGCATGAGCACCTCCTGCATAAAATCAAGAGAGTGAGACCTCGTCTGTGAAAAAAACGAGGCGGAGAGCGAGTTTCCCTTTAAAGAGATGCAGATGTGCTACGGCTGCCAGCTCCGAGCCCAGCCAGGATTTGTGTATTCAGGTCAGTTTGTGCATTCAAAGCAAACACAAGCCATGTTCCTCAGCATCTTTAATGACCTCTCTCTCTCACACACATGCTCATATATTCTCTCTTACACACACGCTGCAGGGTGCAGTGGTCAAATATTTATGGCCAGGAGAAGCTGCTGTGTTATTGTATTTGATATAGCTTCAGGCACTTTCTATTGCACTTGCTTTGGTTCGTTCTCAGCCGTGCTCTCAAAGACAAAATGCTACAAATAAAGAATCGGGTTGGTTCTTTCTGCTCTGAAGCAGCTCAGATCTGATGTCCGGATGGTTTCTATAAAGCTGTCCAGTTTAGTGCTGCAGATAGTTAATTAATCATAACCGGGAGCAGTTTTCCTCCTGACTTTAGACCAGATGCTGCTTGGATGAGGTGCAGGAAGTCTCTGTGAACATACAGGTCAGGATGGCGCCGGCAGTATGGCGGTGTTGCATCACGCTGAGCTTCTGATGAAACAACACTTGCAGCAGTTACAGCAACAATGACACACTGGGCTCAATTACGTTGCTCAAACTTCAGGACTTGATTTTAAATTCTAGCAGAGATCCCAAAGTTTCCTAACAAATTTCAAACAAGTTTCCAACGTGACGTGGAATTTGCAGGAAAGTTTATAAACCCATGCAACTTTTTCTGCAAACCCCAAAGCGATTATTTAGGTTCAGTTTAAGATTTTACGTCGCGACAACCCTGAGCTTAGGGTCTGGTTTGCTTTCACCTCACATTCTCATTCCCATCGCATCAGACACAGGATCAGGACGCTGTAGTCGACCCTCTAGTGCAGTAGGATAAAGAACGAGAAATGTCAGAGTTGGGGGTGGTTTGGTCAGCATGGCCTGAAGGGAAATGTTAAACTATCGTTCCAGAGGCTGAAAAAATGTTAAGTTACTAAGTCAATAAGCTTAGTATAAATATTTTGCGGGAATTTATCCTACACAAGGCGTTACCATGACAATAAGTAGATTTAAATGTGCATCAGCATTTTTGATCACACATCGTACAGAGAGCGAAATGCTGAGAAAAATCCACTACACAGAAGAATATATACGTATCATAGAGGGAAGATAGTCAATACAGTGTCTTTAACCAACATCAGGCTTATAGGCTGCAATCACATATGAACACATAACAGCCTCTATTTGTCCTCTACAGGGTGCAATATTTACAGTCAGAGATACAAAGAAACAATAGATAACAACCACTTGGTAGAGACCATGTTAAAGTACCTGGTTGTGTCGCTTGTTAAAAATATCCAGTGGTTTCATGCTATCAAATGCTGAAACACAGTCTTGAACATTGGTCTCTGGCTTGGAGGCATTCTTTGGTTAGGTTAGGGCACAAAAACACTTGGTTAGGGTTAGAAAAACATTATGTTCTGACTTAAAATACCAGGTTTTGTTGCCAAAAACAGAATGTTTTATTAAAGTCTTGTTAAAAATATCCAGCGGTTTCACACAAACAAACATTTAAACGCAGGCGTGAACAGTGGGCTTTGGCTTGTCGGCTGTCATGCCACCACCGTCCTCTGTCCCTCTGGTCATGTAATCTGATGTGACTCATGACTTAGATATGTTCAAATCATGAAGGAAAACAGAAAGTAAAGGAAGCACATGCAGCCATCACAGCAAGTTCTCCAACATGGCCGACCAGCAGTCAGACAGACTTTTTACCCTCCGCCTCCTCTCATCTCTCCACTCTTTCCTCCCTCCATCGCTCCGTGAAAAGGTCAGATAAACCCTCACCCGGTGGACTGCTGGTTGGGTGGATACCGGGGGTTTTAAAGCAGGAAATGGATTTATACCTCACAGGAAGCAGTGGGGAGGTTGAGGAGGAAGAGGGGAAGAGGGACTAACTTTAAACATGTCAATCAATATGTCAATGTCACCAGCAGGAGCAGGAGGAGACACTGCCACTGCTGTTAGATAAAAACGAGAGAAAAACCCATCAGAGCGAGAAGCAAAAGAAGAAACATCAAAGTGGAGACTCTTTTTCTGCCTGTTTGGTTTTTGTTCTGCCTTCAGAAAGAGTCAGAGGGCGAATTAATTTTGGATTTGGAAAACGAGTAAGGTGGAAGGAGTAGTAGCAATAACTGCAGGAGGAGGAGGAGGAGGAGGAGGAGGAGGAGGAGGAGGGGTGTAGTTTTGACTTCTGAAAGCATGTTGATGTTTGAGAGAAAAGCAAACGATTTTCATCCTCATCGCTCTCTCCTGCTAATTAGTGAAAGAACGAATGACATTTAAATATCCATGATTCCTTTTCTCTTTCCCTCCGTCTTTGAGACAAATCTATGTCTCCTTTTCTTTCATTTTCTGCCAAACCCAACTCCTCTTTCCCCACTTTTTTTCCCTGCCTCTCTCCACTTTCATCTCCCCCTCACCTCCTTCCCTCCCTCCCCGCCTCCGTCCCTCCTCCTCTTCGTCCTCTTTCCCAGCTCTGTGTCGATTAATTAATTGCCGGCTAATTTAATTTCTCAAAAAGTAATAACTTGTTTAAGCATGAATAAAGACTGACAAGGCAAAGTTCTAATCTGCCCAAAGTTTAATTAGAGCCGGCAAGGTTTCCACACAGAGCCAGACTGGGGGGTCAGAGAGGGAGACAGAGAGGAGATGGAGTGATGACGGGAGACATAACAAAGAAAAGAGGAAAGGAAACAGGAAACAAAGGAAAAGAAACAAAGAAGAGAAATATCCCAAACTTCTTGAAAGTACTCAACAGCAAAAAACAGAATTTATGCCTGAATAAAAAGTTGTATTTCCTGCTGTAAGAAACCAGCGATCGGGGCAGTGAGCAGAGCAGAATGACCAAAATGTTTCCTGGATTAAAAACTGATAAGAAAACAAGGAGGAAATTAACATTTTTAAAGGAATAGTTCATATTTTAGAAAACTGGATGGAGTCACTGATGTTGGCCAAATAACAATTCCAATGGTGAACTCCTATTCAAACCACAGTGTTCATCTGAAAGCTTTAAAGCTGTTTGTAGGCGTGTTTCAGTAGCCAGGGTAGCTTCCAGTCTTTGTGCTAAGCTAGGCTAACCACACCCTGACTCTTAAAGGAATAGCTCTGCAATAAAAAGCAAAACTCAGTCCTCCTCTCCTCCTCCTGATGATATAAAGTCCTCCTCTCCTCCTCCTGATGATATAAAGTCCTCCTCTCCTCCTCCTGATGATGATATAAAGTCCTCCTCTCCTACTCCTGATGATATAAAGTCCTCCTCTCCTCCTCCTGATGATTAAAAGTCCTCCTCTCCTCCTCCTGATGATATAAAGTCCTCCTCTCCTCCTCCTGATGATATAAAGTCCTCCTCTCCTCCTGATGATATAAAGTCCTCCTCTCCTCCTCCTGATGATATAAAGTCCTCCTCTCCTCCTCCTGATGATATAAAGTCCTCCTCTCCTCCTCCTGATGATATAAAGTCCTCCTCTCCTCCTCCTGATGATATAAAGTCCTCCTCTCTTACTCCTGATGATATAAAGTCCTCCTCTCCTCCTGATGATATAAAGTCCTCCTCTCCTCCTCCTGATGATATAAAGTCCTCCTCTCCTCCTCCCGATGATATAAAGTCCTCCTCTCCTCCTCCTGATGATATAAAGTCAGGTGAAGTGTCGTAGTCCACAGAACATTTCTGGTGCTAAACAACGGAAGTAGCTGGAGACTTGATTTAAAACAGAGAAACAACCAAAGAAACATCAGATGTCTCCATACAGCTCGTCTGCTGTGATCACAGTCTGCAGGAGAGAACACATCACAACCTGATCTGAGACCAGATTTACACCTTTATTAAGATGAAGGCTTCACTGGAGCCGCTGAGTTCAAAGCGCTAGCATGACCTGTCAAGGGTGTAAATACCATCTTTTTAAATCAACATGGTCCTGGAAAACACTTGATTATGATTGGCTCGAAATAGATCTGACCATAAACTTTATTCTATTTATGACCTGTGAGTGGTGACGCATGAAAAGTCACCAATTCGTTAGGTTGATCTTATGTTGTTCATAAATATCTGCAAAAAATGTCCTCACAATCCAAATATTAGTCAGGATTGTTGACTTAGGACGGAGTAATGAAGAGGATGAGCAGTTTATATATTACAGTGTATATCGGTACCATGTTAATGAATTTTTAATCTGTGTTATCTCTTTCATTATGTTGGGAAGTTCAATGTGATAATTACTGTGTTTTATTGTTGCCGATCATTTCAAAGTTAGGTTATGTAATTTTTGGAACAGCTTGTAAAATCAGAGCACATCACACACCAACACACCAGGAACACACTGAACCTCTGATGGATAGAACAACTAAGACAGGTGTGTGGGTGTGTGTGTGTGTGTGTCTGTGTGTGTGTGTGTGTGTGTGTGCTTCGCTGAACTGAGGATTTGTATTGAGGTGGTGTGTGACCATGAATACAGATTGAGGTTTACAGAGGTGTGTGTGTGTGTGTGTGAGTGTGTGTGTGTGTGTGTGTGTGTGTGTTTCAGTAGAAAACAACACTGTTGTTCTTTCAAGGAAAAATCCAAACTAAATATGATGTCTGGTGGGCACATTATAGAGTCTGAGGTCATGATACGCTGCTGAGAAGGTGGAGCTCCACTTCAGTTTTCTGTTCTTCATCGACAGTCAGGAACAGGTGAGGCTCTGCAACACATTAGGAGAACTTGATAATTTGATAAAGGAGCTGTTTTAATTAAGCATTTACAGGCGGCGTTCTTGAAATGAGGGCAGTGACGTGTGCTGTCACCTGTGATGACACTGCCTGTGTGTGATTACCTGTGAACAACAAACAAACAGCTTTAATGAGAAAGTGTAGCACAGTTTCGTAGAAACATGTTTCCTGACAGTGTGTCCGTACAGATGACTGTTGGGAACTGTGTCCTATTTACTGTACGGAGCACAACACTTGCTGTCTGCCATGTTATTAAGAGTGTGAGATTCATGCTCAATGTAAATCCCTCAAGAAATCAACAATGAAATGAAAGCGTCTGCCGCTTGTACACTACCGCCTACGTAAGCCCTGAGGGGCAAGTGAAGAATTTATTTTCCTGGCGATCCATTTTTTTTCTAAGTCGGATCTAAATTGTTTTCTCTCCTGTGTTAATGATTTGAGAGCTGTTGGGAAAAAAAAAAAAAAAAAGTTTAAAATAAAAATAAAATATCAGGAGTAAATAAAGTGAAAAAAAAATTGGTCAGAGAAAGTCTTATTTTCTTAGCATTTGATTTTGCAATACTCTTTTCACACATAAAGTACATAATATTTCAATTGGCTCTGACATGAAAAAAAAAAAAAAATCCTATGAAAAAAAACGTTTTCTCTCAAATTCACAGATGGACATAACAGGAGAGAAAATGGATCATCAGGAAAGTAAATGTCTTCACTTGCCCCTCAGGGCTTCCGTACTTCTACCGGCTGGTATTGAGTACTTTTCTCTCACACAGGCACAGAAGGTAAAACCCAGGCGACCGTTGTCTGCAGTGTTCACGGTGTATTCAAGTGACACAGTCGGCCTCTGTTGCTGCCGGTCTTTTGAAGTAGGTTTGGTGTTTTCTGGGTTCTAATAGACGTGTTTTGTCCTCTTTATCAACCCGTTCTGTATCAACTGGAGGATGTTTGTTGAATTTCCTTATCCTGGTTGATGTTTTTCATGAGCTATCTTTGGTGAGGTTTTAAGTCACATCTGACCTGTCTCCCTCTCAAGACATATATTTCAGATGTCATATCACCTGATCCCACACTATGAGCACCCAGACATGTCGAAGAACAGACATGTATCTGCATCAGAATGAGTCTAACATGCCTCTAAAACGAAGGTATGCTGGTGTGTGGGCTGTTGGCGTCAGCACTGATTGCAGCGGGGGAAGCTGCCGCGTGTCGTTTGCTTTCTCCTGGATGTCTTTGAGCATTCAGAGTAGTTGCACCTCCTCTCACTCCTCTATTGTTCCTATAAGATAAATTGGAGCTATTGTCATCGACAGAGAAAAGGCATTAATTGAAGGTTTTCCTGCTGCAGCTTTAACTGCATCATGAACGCACACACACACACACACACACGAGCGAGCTTCAAAGTAATTAAACACATTAACACTTCAAGCAGAAGCAGAAAAAAAGAGAAACTCTCTTTTGTGTACATTCGCTTCCATTTATCACCGAGGACTGAGCAGAGAGAGGGGAAGCACGAGGATTTAGCATATCTCTGCGACTAAAGTGATGGAGCGGAAAAGAAGAGGAAGAAGAGGAGTAGGAGGAGGAGGAGGGGGAAAAAGGGAAAGAGGGAGCCAATCCGCCCGGGCTCTTTACTCTAGTCGACAGCGTAAAATGTCAGATACTAATCTGGAAATTATTTTCATTTCATACCACTGACATCTTCCCAAGCGGGGACTCTGAAATCTAATTAGTTTGACCGGAAAACGGTGACCAAGGTAGCGGAGTGTATTATGCAGAGAGAGAGGCCGTCAGGGCGAGTGAGGGTCCCCGGGGTTAACTGGAACTCAGGAGTGCAGATAAGGGCAACAGGGGGGAAAACTCAGGAGGGCTACTCCATTTTAAACAGCCTTGACTAATAGAAGCAACCTTGAATTCGCCGTTGCGGCCCCCTGACAGCGCCGCTGCCGAGCCTCACCGAGGGTGCTGAGGAGAGAGGAGAGATAGCATTTCCTCCTCCAGGGGTTACCGCACAACTTTTCAAACTCCCCTCAAGTACTGATGAGCAACCCAACATCAGCGACCAGAACTGCAGTCACAGCCGCCATGTTAGTCTCTGTGGTCGATGGGACAATGACTGCTTCTCCATCAGGCCGTTCATCAACCACTGATGTGACACGTACAGACTGAACACACTGATGATGGAGCTCCTTTGTAAAACTCTATGATTGAGAACAGTTAATACTTATTGTATTAATCAGCTGTCAGTTAACGTTTATAACTTATTAACTAATGTTAACAGCATCTTTATTAACTATCAAATAATGTGAATAACTTAGTTAACATGAACACCATTAATAAATGATTACCATGCACCATTTTAAACAATGTATAATTTGGTTCCTTAGTCAACATGAATACCATTAGAAAATGATGAATAAATACAGTTGTTAACTGTGAAGTAACAGTTACGTAATGCCTATTATTATATTAATCAACTGTTAGTTAATGCTTATTACTATACTGACTCACGCTAACAGCTTCTTTATTTACTGAAAACATGAAAACGAATCCTAAGTGGTTTTTAGAGACATTATTCAAAAGTTAACTAACTGTTAGTTAATGCTTACTACATTAACTAATGTTAATAGCATACTTGCAAACTATCAGTGTATACATTAGTACCGTAGTTAGCATAAACACCATTTGTAATATTAGTAGTAAGTTGTGAAAGAATTGCCCAATATGGATGCAAATACTGTTGATACTTGGCTGCATGTATGCAGTGGAACAAAACAATAAACTATAAAGTGGCATCCTTTGAAGGCAATTCATTTAATTTTAATTTTTTCTACCTGGCCAGATGTTGTAGAGGTGTCTCATCCTGGAGCAAGATGTAGATGTATAGACTAACATGGGCTTTAAAAAACAATACAAGTAATAGATTAGAATAGATTACAACAGCACATGACTTCATCAAGGTACCAAAAGAAAACAGCCATTAAAATGATAGAAGAAACCTTCTATCCAAATCTGTCTGATGCAGGCATGTTTATTTGTTGAGGTGACAGAGGTGTCAGATGATTGGACGTTTGAGCTGCAGTCAGTAATGAGAGGCAGCAGCGGTAAACACTGCTTCGTCAGCATCTGATCAGCCTTCATATCTCCTTTGATGATAATCCAGGCTGCAGGCGAGAAGCGGCGGCGGCGGTGGAAACCCCGTTTGTGTCATACACCAGAGGAAGGCCTTATTAGCCAAAATCGTTATTGATCTTTACATCTTAGCCACAACCCACCCTAACCGCCCAAACTCTTCCTCCCATCATGCTCGCCAATTAGCTCCATCTCAAACCGGAGCCAATTTGTTCTTGTGCTTAATTAGGACAAACACAACCCCCATCAGCCTGCCGCTAAATCCTGTGATTAGAGCTACAGATCGCCGCGCCAAGGGTCACGCTCTGATTGGCCCCCGGTCTCTGTTTTATAATTAGTGATTGTTATATATTGAGCCATATGTTGAGTGCATATTGAGGAAGTTTTGGTTCAGTCCCTCTCATACTGACAGCTTGTGTTCATACTTTCATGTGAAATACATTAAAACTAATGACTGCGTGTCTCCATAGAAATGTATAAACACACCGTGTACCGCAAATTCTTGAAAAGTGACGTAGAATTTATTTGAAACAGGATTCTGTCATATATCAAATTTCCAGTTTTTGTCAATAAACTTTACCACATTATCGTCAAGTTATAAGTCACTTGACACCTCCTCCATGTTAACCTAAAATGTACATAGTTAGTGTATTGTCATTTAGTTTGTTTAGTCTCTGGTAAGCTCGTGTCGATTATGCCACACTTCCTGTTTTACTGCGTACATAGAAGTTCACATTAAAAGGCATTTTTTTCTCAGAACCTTCTTTGCAACCAGTAGTTAATTTCAATCCTTCCTACTTTGTTTCATCGTTATATTGTTTGTGGCAAATCTTACCACTACTACTACCATCTTACTAGCACATTCTGACAGCCAAACGACTGCCTGTGAATGTGACGTGTATGTATTATGTATGTGTATGTATGTCTAGCATTTCAGTGGACAGAAACGCTTAATTTCTTAACGAGGCTTTTATTGTGAAACATTTGCAGGAATGTGTTTTTCCTCCAGAAAAAAACAAAACAAAGCAAAACGTGTATATATATATATATATATATATATATAAAATAAAATTATTTTCACTTGGTTTCATGTTAGAAAAAAATAAAAATAAAATTGCCCTGAATATATATATATATATATATATATATATATATATATATATATATATATATATACATATATATGTATATATTAGTCTAAGTATAAGTATGTGACATATGTGTGACATGCTTTTATCCAAGATGAGCCGTATTGTAGGCATCTTGTTGCAGAAGCGACAGTTTGATCCCATCGTGTCACTGCAGGGCTGACTGAACAGAAGGTTAGCTTCCTGTTTATCTCACCTCATACTCATAAACATCACCTGCTCAAAGATGGCTCGCCTGAGAAAGACGCTCCACTCTGTCAAGTGTCAGAGACAATTGTACATTAGACAAACACAAACACACAGAGTGGTGAGACTGTTACCGAGGTGACGAGGGGGGTGCAAAGAAGACTGATACTCACAAAACACAAAGTCAGATGTGTGACATGACACATTTTTCATGGTTTGGGTGGTTCCTCAAGCCCAAAAGTTCCAAAATTAATCCCTTTCATAATTTTTCAGTATATGTTAATAGGTTGTTTTTCAGGCTAAACTTATCTTTTATTTCACCATGAAGGTCAGAAAGTGTCCAATAGCATTTATAAACATAAACTCAGGGGTCAGAGGTCACAGTTGTTTCCCTGCAGGCTGCAGTCCAGCTGAACTTGTCTGCTGAGTCCTTCCTCTCGTTGTTCCAATGTGAGTCAAGTTTAGGGTTTGTTCAGCCGTGCAGCTCCGAGGGCGTCCATGCTCTATAAGCCTCCTGCTGACACAACGTTCAGAGGCAAAGCACTTATTAAACAGCCGCTCTGAACTCGGCAGCCACTCGCACATGACTTAACATTTTTGCAAGCACCTTGCTTTTGCATGGGAAGTGCTTAAAAACTAAAATCCACGGCAGCGGCGGGCGTGAGAATGTGGGGAGGGAGGGGGAAAAAAAGACCCGGAGCGCGGTCGCTACTCAGCACTCCGCGGGATTAGAATGTACACATCAACCCGCAAACAGACAGAAAAGCCGACTGTAGCTCCTTTTGCAAAAAGGAGGCAATGAATTTAAATTATGCATGAAGCAGAGGGCATTTTGGGAAATAAGCGTCATTCCCCCGGAGAACCGCCACTCCCCCCCCCCAGCCTCCAGCCTCCGGTATCAAAGAATGATCTAATGTCACGCACAGAAGAAAGGTTACTTTCTGCATACGCATTGATATTTCTGCTTCCATCTCTGACCTTTTTCCATTCTAAGCTGTGATTTTTTAAATGCGAACTCAGCCCTGTGTCCGTCTGTCTGTCAGCTTCTGTCTGTCCGTCTGCTTGTCTCCGAGGCACAGGATCAGATTCAGGAAACAGGAGAAAACCAGGAACTGAAGGGGAGAAATCCCCAACCTTCATATTCACAGAAGACAGAAATTAAATATTTTATAAAACATCCTTTATCTGTCACCTTTCATCTTGTCATTTTCTTGCAGGTAAATGAAAAACGCAACTACACTGTTGTTAGTTTTTGCCTTTATTGGCTGTTTGTGCAACATAATTAACGTTTTAACGAATCCGAGCGTGTTTTTTTTCCGCCCTTAAATCAGCTGATCCTGTTTCACGCTCAGCGCCGCCCCACTTGATATGTGGTTTCCAAATTTCAGCGACAAATTAAGCGACATTCCTGGCACTTTGTGAACTATTAGTGACTTTAAAAATACACACTGAGCTTTAATTAATTTCCTTTAAAAGGAGAGCTGTGTGTGTGTGTGTGTGTGTGTGTGTGTGTGTGTGGATAAAGGGATAATGATATCTTCCGTTCTTTCCACCCTGTACACATGCTGAACTGTGACACTGCTCTCAGGTTTGTTGGTTTTTAGGGGGAAAAAAGCAACATTTACACAGATCTGTGCACACAGAAATACCAATATTTGTGAAGGGAAACCTTTTTATCTGTCTTCTGTCCAACACACTTCTATTTACAGTCAACTTTAACTCTTAAATTTCTTATCTCTAAGGGATTTCTACTGCAGCCAGGCATTAAACAAAATCACAGAGCACAAACAAACAAGACGACAGAAATAAACATAAAAAATATCAATAGATACTGACGGACCAAAGACACAAAGACAAATTGACAAAATAGAATAGATACATCTTACTTCCTAAAATGTTTGAACAACTCCCATAATTCATCTGTACTTTCTTCACCCATTTCTTTGAGATGTTGGTCTTACTTTCATCAGGTGTACGCAGACAGCCACACACAGCACTTTGTGTGTCTGCTGGATGACGTGATTGTCATTGCAGTGAGTTTGTTCTTCTCTCAATGGCCAAAAACACAATTTTACCATCCATCTTTACACGGCAGCCATTTCTTTTAAAGTCACACTCAAGGTAGGAGGCTCAAATGTTGTACTCTTGGCCAAGGCTTCAAGTTGTTTAAACATAGTGAATCTTGATCAGCAACTGAAAAGACAATGGACAGTGAAAATCTGAACCAACTTCGATCCATTTACATCCAGAATGATTTACTTCCAGGCTAAAATAAATGTGTTGAACACATTTACTCCTCTCCTGTCATACTGTATCACATATTCAGAAGCTAATGTTGGCTCTCACTAGCTTGTTATCACATGTTGCTATCCCTTGAAATACAGATGTTTACAACATGTCTTCTTTTCAGTTTCTTCTCAATCAGAAAGCTGAGAAAAACAGTTTGTCAGATTTCCTACGTTTATATGACATTCAACCTGGTACGTGTTTTACCCTCCCACCCTGAGCTTAACATCATTGGAAAATGGCAGTAGTGTGATTATGGTCTATATCTCTTTTTCCCTGAGACAACTCATCAGCTTCATGTCCATCTCAGACCTTTTCATCCTCTGTTGTTGTTTCCAGATATCTCATCCTTTCTTTCTCTTTGTGTCTCTGTAGACCTCAGGCCTCTTCCCGACGTGGCGATGACCGGTAACTGCACCCACGAATGCACCGAGTTTGGCCACTCCGACTCCTGCTGGATGCCCGGCCAGCCTTCCCCCACCCGCAAGGTGTCCAAGAACGCCCCCAAGCTATCCACCTTTGTGCCTTACCAGGAGATGGACGGGCAGGAGCAGCTGATGGCCAACGGCAGCCCCAAGCCCCTGGCGACAGAGGAGCGTGGGACGGGAAGTGGCGGCAGCAGCAGTTCCAAAGTGGCCAACATGCGGTTCATGACGCCCTACAGCAGTGCCTACCCAGGGGTCGGAGACTCGTCCGGTAAAGACTGTGGGCTGGAGGAGATCCCACTGAGCCAGGGGGTGGAGTACCACTCAGCCACCACTCCAACCGGCCAGACCTCCAAGAGGGAGATCTACCTGTGAGGGCGCTGCTCTCCACTTTAACCATCCCCCCAACCCCCAACCCCTACCCCTTCCTCTTCATCATACCCCGTCGCTGCTCGCCACCACCTGTCCCGTCCTGCCCCCTCACTGCCGCCCCCTGTGCCTATTATTCGCTGTGCCGCAGCACTGATGCCCCTTCTTCCTTTTTATAACTGCGTCCACCGTACAAGGCTTTAGACCCTCGCCCCACTGACACCGCCGCCACCACCCCCCTCTAGAAACCAATCAAATGTAAAATAGAATGAATAAAAATCAATTGAAGAAAAACACGCGGCTCCTGCTGCTGCGGAAGGAATGTAAACTACACCACATCGTTGTGATAATTTAATGGGAAACTATTTAGCTACTCACGTATTTGAGTTGGATTTTTGTGCGTTGCTTTAGGCTATGTCGCTGTGTTGGAACAGAAAAAGAAAAATACACCTTCTGGTGGAGAAGGAAAACAACATCTTGTAAATCCTACTTAAGTATACTGTGTAATGCTATCTATCCTGAATTTTTTTTTCGATTTGTTTGATTTTTTCTTTATCATTTTTCTCTGTCGACTTCGGAGCCTCCGGGGAATACATTTTTGAGCTGAGTTGCATCAAATCAACCGGGCTCGTTTTTATCAGAAACAGCATGTCGACGAGACATTTGCAGAAATGCGGCTGTTTTCCAACCTCCGGAGTTGCTGGTGAGAAATCTTTCAGGTCTGTTCATTTTCTTGCCGTAAAGAGCTCCTTTTTTCAGTGTACAGAGCTGTAAATACTACAAACAGTGACAGAGGAAACTGCTGTGGCTGTAAGTGTGGATCCGTGGCTGTCGTGCTGTCTGGAGATCTTCATGTTACGTCAGATAGATGGACTAAAAACCTTCGCATGTACAGAGAATCGGCGCCGCAGCGTTAGCCGTCACACTGCAGGAACCTGGACTCTTGAGCATCACCAACGGTGCCGAGTTACAAACACAAGACTTTTTATTATTTTTTTCTCTCCTCTACAACTTTACAACACACTTGAATCTGGGTTCATGAGGGGACAAAAAACCATTTGAGGTGAACCAATACCAATTTATTCAGAAATGAAAGAGTTCTTAAGTGCTTCAGTGGACGAGTATCAAACTACCAATTCTATTGTTAACGCTCTTGTCAGTAGTATACCATGGAATGAAAATTCAACATGAAAGTGTGTGTGACGGTTAAATTTATTCTCACAGAAAACCATCCAAAAAAAGTGAAACATTCAAATTTTGGTTTTCATGTGTAAAAAATGCAATTTCCCTTTTCTGATTTTAGTTAAACAGACAAACAGAGGTTCACATTTGAAAAGTCTGAAAGTTTAAACCCCCACTAGCTTCTACCTTTAGTGTTCAAATCAAAAAACCTTATTTGGGTTCAGCTCAACTGAAGTGAAAATAAGCTGTTTCTTTTAATCATTTCAAACTGAATATCTTTGACATTCGAAAACATTTGAAACCTTCACCACAGGCTCTGGGAAATGTAGACTTCTTTTTTTTTTTTTTTTACATATTTTTACTTTTTAGGGACTACACGATTAACTGATGGATAAATTAAGAAAAATCGTTCATAGTTCATTATTCGCCACAATACAAACTATTCTCTTAGCCTTACATGATAAGAATTTAAAATTTATCAGTCCTGAATGTGGTGCAAGAGGGAAGGTCGAGGCAAATCAATTGGTGGTTCATCATCTGGGGAGCAGGAATCAGATCAGTTAATGATACGGCAGGTTGCTGCTTGGATTTGGATACTTGGATCTGCTTGAGTTAAAGCATCAGATCTGGTTCTTACCAATTGTTTAAATCTTCCCACAGGAAAAGATTTTAAAGCTTGATCCATAAATGATGTGTTAGTTAAAATGTGTGCTGTGGTTTCAGAGCAGCAGTTTCTTTGCTGATCCTGACGTGTCCACCTCCACACATCACAGCTGGGCTGTTTCAGTGTGTTATTTGTGGTAACTGTGGTGAATGTTACCCCGCTGTGTTCTAGAGCTTGAAGGAAGAGCTCTCTGGTCAGTGTCGCCTCTCGTTAGTTCCCACCTCTTTACCTCCTCAGCGTGAGGCCGAGCTGTTTGACGTTTAGCAGAAGTATTTATTAAACCTGTTAGCTCAGTGCAGCGGGGGAGGTGGGCGCCACTTCCCGCGGTGCTGCAGTCGCACAGGAATGCAGGATTAATGACACCTGTACGGGCCTCAGTCCACTAACACCCACTCCACACCGCACGGCGGAGAAGCTCTAATTACAACCCGAGGCTGTGCACATTACCGCCGATAATTTGCGCCAGTAAAAGCGAGCTGGTTTGGTTGTTCATTCATTTTGAGGCTGGTGTTAATGGCTGCTGAGGGTAATGTGAGATTTCACCTGTAGTGATGCACACCAGCTGAGTCTGGATGGATGAAAGGAGAGACACAGTGAGAGAGTGCTCTGCTAACAATCTCTCTAACAAGTCATTTAGTCTCTCACTGAGTCCAAGAGTCTTAAAACAAAGCAAGAAATCAGCCTGTGGAGGGAGATCATTTCACCGGCTCCCAATACAAATCAGCTTTATTCACACGTGTTGTAAAACACGCAAGGAAAATAATGAATGTGATTAAATATCAGACAGTTTTTTTAACTTTAACAAAACTGGGTCGGGAGTTAAACCTTGAGTTTGTATTTGGCCAGATAATATTGAGTTAACAGTGATTTTGTGGTTGTGAACTTTACTGAAGTTGCTCCAGAAACGTTATATTCCAAAAAATGTTGTAATGAAAAATAACAGATAGAGAGCTGAACTGACGAGTATTAATAAAATCCTAATGATAGCCATCCAGAAGAGACGTTGATTATCACTTTTTAGTTTTTGCAGACATTTTTCCACTTGAGAGTTTTCTTGGCCAAGTCTTCTCTCTTCTCCCATCACAGCAGCAGGATGAGAGTCACCTCGTGTCCTAGTCATATTTAATGATTTTGCTCTGATGATGACTTCATGCTGAAGCGCATTTGTCAGTTGGTCTGTTAGTTTTAGTTTTTAAAAAGTCAGTCTTTGTAATCTCTCGCATTTACAACTCAGAAGTCAAACTTACGTCTCCTGGTCCTGCCTCATTCAACTTCTTTATTCGTTTCAAGAAATTTCCTGAAACAAAGAAAGCTGCTGTGGGATTATCTCCGCCCTGTTGGCAGAGAAGATTCGACGGCTGAATATGAGACTAAATGACTTGTCATTTGTTTTATTGCGGCGTGTGTGATGTGAACATCCACCCTCCGGAATCACACAAGGAACATCAAAGCGCCGCCGCCGGGCTGCGACGCCTTCGAAGTCTAAACAGACAGCAAAACGGGGCCGTCTGCCAGGTCGTAGAGGGGTCGCTCTATTTCGTTTTATTAGGCAAATAATCGCCTTCGCCAAGCGCGTCGGACCGCTTCATTCCACTGCTTTTCTTTTGTTTTTTTTGATGTCGGTTCATTTCAGCTCTGCCGCATAATTGTTTTTTATTGTACATACGTCTGTTTGAAGCTGGATGTGTGGGGTGTGTGTGGATGTTAACGCGATTCAAAACACAACTCCTCCGATCTCTGAAGGTGATTTGATTTATTGTCAACGTGTCTGCCTCTTCAGACACCACACACAGTCTCACACAGTCGCAGTATTCCCTTGCAGATAAATCAACCATCATTCAACCCTCCCAGTGACAGAGATTTAGAGTTCATGGGCGCCGCCGCGGTCCCCCACGCTCCCCATCTTCCTCTGGTGATTTAACGCCTCCGCTCAGAACTCTGATTGATTATTTACAGGCCCAACATGGAGGTCCTCATCGACTCTCCTCCTTCCTTTTCCCCCTCGCCACGCTTCACAGTTTCATCATAAACAAGTCATTTTTTCCTCTCCGTGATTCCCGCTCGCCGCCCCGCCGACCGCTGCACTCCCAGGCGGCAGGTGTGTTATGCTGTGTAAGGTAAAGATAGAGGAGAGAGGTCAGAGTCATGTAGCGTCAGTTTAACCTCAACTCTTTGGCACCAATTAACCCCAGAAAAAGAAAAGTGACCTCTGGTGACCCCTGATGACTCGGTGACCTCTGGCGTTGCTGTTGGCTTTAAGCTCAAAACAAAACCTGAGAGCAGGAGGGCAAACACATACCCTCCTGCTCTCAGAGGTGTGTGTGTGTGTGTGTGTGTGTGTGTGTGTGTGTGTGTGTGTGTGTGTGTGTGTGCCAACAATAGTGGGAAAGATAACAACAATGCAGACTAAATGGCCAAAAGTATGTGGACATCCCAACAAATGTAAGCAGCTGTTTACTCTGCTGTAGGGGTCTGATCTCATTCAGACATCAGCAACACTGAGATCTTCTCAGAGACGATGTTTGACTTCATCCCAAAGGTTTGGGTGGAGTTTGAGGTCAGACCAGTCTCATTCCTCGACACAAGACCATTACTTCATGCAGCTGAGTGTGCACGGGGGCTTTGTCAGGATGAAACTGGACTAAGACACATACCTTTGGCTGTTTAGTCTCCAAATCTGCAGTTTGGATTCAGTGTTTTTCAGCCCTGACGGCTCTGCCATTGTTAGACTATCACAAGTGTATCAGTAAAGATCAACAGATCATTGGTTTAATGTCCTGACATCAGTCATTTACATTTTCTAACAGCAGCTAACGGTGAGCAAAAAAAGAGTTGAACAGATGAAGAGATTCCTCTAAGTAATCAGAACATTTTAAAGTAAAATTACATTTACAATTACATCGGAGGTGTTATTGATCAGAGAACTTCACTCGCTTTCCTTCTAAATGTTGAAAAGTCTACATTTTACCCTTTAGCCCTGCAGTTTAACAACATGGTATGGCATTTTCATCCTCGTGGATGTTTCTACACATTTACAATACACACAGTAAATATATGTGTGTGTGTGTGTGTGTGTGTGTGGGTGTGTGTGTGTGTGTGTGTGTGTGTTTCTGTGTGTGTGTCAATGTGCATCAGGATGATCCTGAGCTTTTTGGTCTTGAGGCTTCCTGTCAGACTACAAACACTTCCTGCTCCCTGGAGGAACACCTGAACCCTCAATACACCCCACCAATCCCCACTGCCAACTACCCATCAAGCCCCAGGAGAGCTGCTGTCACACACACTGACAGCCTTTGTGTGTGTGTGTGTGTGTGTGTGTGTGTGTGTGTGTGTGTGTGTGTTCAGCAGGTGTCTCATGCAGAGTGTCCATCTCCAGTCCCTTCACTTTCAAACCTGCTTCAGTGACAGATAATATATATATATATATATATATATATATATATATATATATATATATATATATATAATATATATATATATATATATGTGTGTGTGTGTGTGTGTGTGTGTGTGTTTCTGACATCACCACAGTATGGAAACCTGAATATTCCAGGGAGAAGACATAAACAACATAAACCATAAATGGAACAACTCTTCTTGTTGTGGAGCTGCAGCTTGTCCTCTAACTTAGTTGTCCAGTCGATTTAGAAACTTTTCATGTGTCTGAGACTTTTTAAAAAAATCTAAATCTTTTCCAATTACATGTTTAAAGGATAATACATCAATGTTTGTCAGTGCAGCTCTGATCCATCTGCACACGAATCTGCAGTCTTTCTTTTCTTTTACAACAGCGCTGACGTGCATCACTCACTATTAAAATGCAGTTAGTTTACCTCTAAAAATCATTGTATACGTCCAAGCACACACTGGTTTACCATTTAAATGCTGTCCTTTATTCAAAATGCTTTTCTCAACTTGAAAACTGTGTTTTGGCACTAAAGCAAGCTGGTTTACCCTTGATTTATTATTAACATTAAGTGCACTCGTTCACTTCTAAAACACTTTATAGACTTACTGATTTATGACTTAAATGCATAAATGTCTTTTAAAAAATGCTTTGGTTTATTTTTAAAAACATATTGGTTTACTACTGACAGGCATTACTTATGTATGAAATCCACTGCTCTACTTTCAGAGATGTTTTGTTCCCTTAAACTCACAGACTGTGTCTCAAACGATCTGGTTTTGTTGTTAAAGCTGCACTAATTGATGTTGTTAAAACAAATCGGATTACACAGAGTAATGTCAAAAAAAGATTTGGCACCAACTTTGCCTCTTTTAGCTCCTAGTTGTGGAGTTGGTGGAGTTTAAGAGAGATTTATCAACTCATACTTTGCTTTGAAAACCAACATTTCTTCAAATCATATCGTATTTTTCAACAAAACAACAAAAAGTTTGAAAAGTTGAAAATTGTTCTCAAAGTTTTTGCTTTTTGTTAAAGGTGACATTAAAGTTTAGTTCACCTGTAGTCAGAAAACATTAAGATTTTTTTTTCTTTGGTAAAACTTTTTACAAATGTCACGGTAAGTAGGTGGTGATTAATTTAATTTTCTTCAAAATTGCCCCACATTTACGACAATAATTCATTCTAAATTTATGGCATTTCACCTCAGTATTTTTTATTGATAACATTCTGGTAGCGCTAATAAACAACTGGTGATTTTTTGAATACATTTCCATTATTACAACATACAACTTCCAACCAGTCTCTGCTTAACGTCAGAAACTGGTTGGGAATAATCTTCATCTTCATCGCCTATTTACTTTTACATTTCCGGACCTGTTAAATAATTTTAGTATTAGTATTAGAATTGCCAAATTTTCAAATAAACTAATGAATCATTTAACACAAGTTAAATGTCAAAAAGCTGATTTTATTGAGGCCACAGTTTGAGACGCAGCCTGTATTTTGTACTTTACTTCTTTATTTGACACTGTTAGAGTGGTGAAACTCTTCTGGTCTCTTTATCATGCTGTAGCTGTGAGTTCAGCCGTACGGTGGAAATCTGCTCCTAAATGACAGTGAAACATGAATGTTCTGTTTTGTTTTTTTTTTGGTTTCTGAGTCTGTGCAGTTTAATGAAGAACTTCAAATACACAACAGGATTTCCTCTTCCTTCAATGTTTTCCCCTTGACTCCTCTCCTCAGTCTGACCCTGTCAGTGATATTACGAATCTGTTAGTAACATTATGACTCAGTGAAATCATCTTTTCTCTCTTCTCTCCGTCCACAAATATTTAGTCCAGAACAAGTTTGTTCCTCTTGTGTAATCGTTGGTTTTAAGTTTAAGACTTTTGCACTGGTGGTGAAGTCACAGAAATAAGATGTGAAAAGATCCACAGTTGGTTTCATGATTAAACTCTGTGTTTTTATGACCCGTCCACAATCTGTAAAGACTCTTCTTCTGCGCCTCATAAACATCATAACTGAAACACTTTTAAAGCCTCTACTTCGGTCGGACAGAGCTTTCCACAGCAGACTTCTGAAAGTGCTTCTGAAACCAGAAAAAAATCTTTTTTGATTTCACCAGACATTCAGGACGGCAACTTCATTTCTTCACAAAATTAGTTTTGAAGCAATGAAGACGTAGGCATGAAAAAAGAAACTCATACTGAACTTGTTAAACTGCATTTAAAATCATTTTACAGCTGATGTGTACCAGCTCAAAGTGCAGCTGATTTTATACAACTGAAGCTGAATTTGAATCCATTTCAAAATGGTTTGAATTCTTTTGTTTTCTGAGACACAAATTTGCGGCTGCAAATGCCTTAAAATTGTAGTTTGCAGCCATTTGACAACCTTGTCTCACCAAAAAACATGTTGCCAGCAAAATTGGCATCTTTTGGTACCTGCGCCTTTTTCCCTTACCTCCACATTTTTCTTGCGGTTTTAATAAGTTGAAATGCTTCCATCTTTTCAGTGCAAGACGAACAGTGACACTGCTTTTTCCACCACGCCTTTTTGCCCACAGAAGCCTTTAATGAGGCATTTTTAAAGCAACCTGTAGCGAGCAGTCTCTGTGTGATCGTGGCTTTAAAAAGTAAAAACCCTTCAGCAGTTATAAAATGGCTCCTGTTCTGGAACGACTACATTTACTGACAGGGGACATCACAAGTGCCCACCAGGAAGATAGTACTGTACTTAAAGGAGATGGAGCTTTAATAATCACTATGTGTCAAACTGAAATAGGCTTGAACCTTTTGTCTTGTCGTCACACTTGAAAGCATAAAGTTGTTATTTTTTTGTCGTTGATCATTATGACATCTTGGGGACGACCTGATTGTCGGGTAAAATCTGTTGAGTGCTCCTTTAATAAAACATGGATCTCCACTGACTTCAACTGCTGTGAATGAGGATAACATCCTTATTTATTCTTATTTTATTTTATCTTATTTTTGTCAGTTTATTATGTGACTTACATCAGTGCAAAGGTCTAAAAAGTCTAAAACCAAGTAAAGACACGAGAGAAGCAGCCTCGTTCAACATGATCTCATGTGATGAAGTTTGGAGTGGTTTGCTGTTTTTTGGTTGTGTATTATACTAAAGCTGGAGTCTGAAAACGAGGCTTCAGCTGAGCATGAAACAAGCCAACTTTATAAATATTATACATTTTTGTTGTTGTCGCAGTTGTTTTTATCAATGTTATGGAATCAACACCGCTATAGACATACTGTATGAATATAAATGGTCGTTGCTGTTTTTTACCAGACGCGGCAGTGTAAATGACGTTTTCTGAGCGGGCAGACTGGACTCTGTGTTTTCTATTTCTTTACTCCATTAGAACTGAGGAACTGATTCGACCTGATGGTCAAACAGTGACGTCAGCTGCGACAAGCTAACCCCAAACAGGAAGTAACAGAACAGAAACAGAAGCTACAGAAGCTGAGAGCCGCCATGCTAATGCTAATGCTAATTTAGGGTAGTTGTCTTGTGATTGTGACTTCCATCTATATAGATTTTGATTTGACTGCCCAGGATAACAGACAATTAGCCTTAGTGAACAAGTACGCAATTCTGATTATATTATATTAATAATTTCTGGACATCCATGCTCTAATTGAACTCTTGCAGATTATCACAATTGAAGAAGTTTACATAATTTTGATTTTTTTACAGGCATATTTTTTTTTTTTACATAGATAACACAAAACTAGAATAAATATGTCATAAATATGAGATAATGTTTGAAATATTTAGATGAAGAAAGACATCATTATCTGGGATTAATTATCTAAGAAAACGTTTGAGAACTGCAGCTGCATAATGTGTTATCACAAGTACATTAAAAAACTTTGAGATAATCGTTTCCAACCTTAAGATGACAAAAATAATTGTTTTCTTGACTGCAAAAAAGTCTTGAAGAGTCTTGAATTTCACAAAATATAAAAAAAATCTGTGCACCCAAAAAAATAAATATGAAAAAATTGGCTGCATAAAATGTATTTAAAAAATACTGTTTTTGATTTTCAATGGCATAAAAAGCTACATAAAGTAGTTACATAAAGTAAATGAAACTGATTTATGAATGTAATAAATTGTCCTCTATTCTTCGAGATAACACACCTTTAAAAATTAAAAAAAAAAAAACATGATAACCATGGCGGCTCCGAGCTTCAGTATGTCACGGATTAAATGGAAAAAAAATAATTTATTTTAAACTACAATAAGAAAACAACAGGACAGAGCTGCCAAACCACTTTTGTCTTTACAGGAAGTCCACGTTTGTAGCCTAATTGTTGGTTGGTTATATTTATATAGGAACAATGCTAGTGATGCCTTGTTTTTTGTACAGTTTTATGTACATGGAAGTGTAGGTTTTTAAAAAATGAAGATAAAAAAAATATATATATTCAAACAATGTGAAGGAAATCTGACCTTGAACCTGTAGGATTATATTGTCTAAAGTACCGTAGGCTCTATTAAATGTAGGAGTGATGATTCAGGCTCAGAGCGGAGGACAACGACAATAGCGTGTCTCCTCCAATCATCCACCGGCTTTATCGCTTTCCTTTCAGTTCTCTCATGTTCATTTATCCTGAGACAAACTGTACATTTCTTTGGTTTCTTTGTTTCTTTGGTCTTTAATTTTCTTGGAGGAAGTTGGGTGATGTGTTTGTTCAAACCTCATCTGTTCTCTTTTAATCAGCATCCGCATGTTTGAATTTTAAAAAAAAAATGTGGTCTTTTATTTTTGCTGAGCAAATCAAAGAAATGATATCTTGTAATTATTCCTTCCTTATAGCTTTACAATAAAATACATTCAGTCAAATGAAACTGATGGCCGTCACTGCCTCTGTTTGTCTTTCCATTCCACAGGTTGTCATCCATATGGCTTCAGCTGGCATCACGTTTTCTCAGATTTATCTTGCGTCCTATCGGTTCAGACATAAACTCAGTCAGCTCCATGGTTACCGACTTCTGTCCATAGTTACCGACATGTGTCCATGGTTACAGACAAGTTTCCATGGTTACCAACACTTTTAATGGGCAATGACATGTCTCCATGGTTATGATGCATTTCAATTGTTACCAAGGCATATCCATGGTTATGACACTTTTCCCTGGTTACCAACGCAGCCATGGTTACTAACGTATTTCCATGGTTACCAACTTGTCTCCATGGTTACAGACATGTGTCCATGGATACTAACACATTTCATGGGGACGGACATGTTTCCATGGCTAACGATGTGCTTCTATGGTTACTGACACGTTTCCATGGTAATGACATGTCTCCATGATTACGATGGATTTCAATTATTACCAGTGCATATCCATGGTTACGACACGTTTCCATGGTTACTGAGACGTTTCCATGGTTACTGAGACGTTTCCATGGTTATGACACGTTTCCATGGTTAATGACGCGTAACCATGGTTACCATGTGTTTCCATGTTTACTGACATGTTTTCATGGTAACGACAAGTCTCCATTGTTACAGTGCATTTCAGTTATCACCAATGCATATCCATGCTTAGAACGCGTTTCCATGGTCATTGATATGTTTCCATGCTTAACAACGCGTACCCATGGCTACCATGTGTTTCCATGGTTACTGACATGTTTCCATGGTAATGACATGTCTCCATGGTTACAATGCATTTCAATTATCACAAACACATATCCATGGTTACTGATACTTCTTCATGGTTACGAAACTTTTCCATGGTTACCAACGCATATCCTTGGTTACAACACGTTTCCATGGTTACCAACGTGGTTTCATGGTTATGACAGGTTTCAATGGTTAAAGACGTGCATCCATGGTTACCAACGTGGTTTCATGGTTATGACAGGTTTCAATGGTTAAAGACGTGCATCCATGGTTACCAACGTATTTCCATGGTTACCAACGTGTCTCCATGGTAGCGACATGTCTCCGAGTTTACGATGCATTTCAATTATTGCCAACGCAGATCCATGGTCACTGACACTTTTCCATGCTTACTGACATTTTCCCATGGTAACGACATGTCTCCATGGTTACAATGCATTTCAATTATTACCAATGTATATACATGATTACAACACGTTTCAATGCTTGCCAACTCGCTTTTATGGTTACTAACACATTTCATGGGGACGGGCGTGTTTCCATGGTAACCGACGCGTTTTCATGGTTATCATGTGTTTCCATGGTTACTGACATGTTTCCTTGGTGACAACATGTCTCCATGACTACAATGCATTTCAATTATTACCAACACACATCCATGCTTCCTACACATTTTCATGGTTACTGACAGGTTTCCATGGTTACTGACAGGTTTCCATGGTTACTGACAGGTTTCTATGCTTAACAACGTGTATCCATGGTTATCATGTGTTTCCATGGTTACTGACATGTTTCCATGTTTACTGACACGTTTCCATGGCTATGGCACGTTTCCATGCTTATGGCACGTTTCCCTGGATAATGACATGTTTCCATGGTAACAACACGTTTCCATGGTTACCAACACGTTTTTCATGGTCACGACACATTTCCATGGTTGACGACGCATATCCATGGTTACCATGTGTTTCCATGGTTACTGACATGTCTCCATGGTTACAATGCATTTAAATTATTACCAACGCATATCCATGGTTACGACACTTTCCATCGACACTGACACGGTTCCATGGTTGCTGGCACGTTTCCATGGTTACCAATGCGTTTTCATGGTTATGACACGTTACCAAGGTTACCAACGCGTTTTCATGGTTACTGAGACGTTTCATGCTTACTGACATGTGTCAATGGTTGCTGCTGCTTGGCTTTTACCACTTTACCACTTCACTTATCAGACTAAAGTTCTGACAGCAGAAGGGACAAACTGTCACAGATGTGAGGACCAGCAGGACCAGTTCAGGTAACATGAGGGAGGCAATGGTTCATAGTTTTTCATGCCAAAGGAATTAAGAGCTGTACATACAGCTGTACACATCTCTGGCTGATCCAACATCCAAACAGACCAACAGAAAAACTGCAGCACACTAGCAGCATGATGAGGTTGTCCTTAAACACAACGTCAACGCAGTGGCACTGTCAGCATGCTAATGGTTAGCAATTAATGTCAATGATCAAAGCTTTTGTACACCAAAATTAGAGTTTAAAAGCAGGTTTGTAAGATGCAAGTAAAAATCACTGATTGAATCCTTTCCCACTGAAAACAGACGAGTCAGAGACGTCATGAGAGAGAAGACAAACCACATGACCACAACAAACCGCACACAAAATTCACAAGAACAAACTCAAGAGAGAAGACAAACCTCTTGACACAACTTTATTAAAAAAGTACTTCCCTACAGAAGCCAGTCATGTGTTTTATCACAGACCAACCAGGGAAAATATCAGCCAATCGCATTGTTGGGCGTGTGCAGATCGGCACACGAAGAGCACTTTTCTTTCTGATGATCCATTTTCTAAGTCTGATTTTGTTTCCACTCCTGTGTTTATCACTTGGTAACTGGTGGGGAAAAGTTCCATACACTTTTATTTTTTCCATCAGTGGAAACATGTGAAAAACAATCAAGAGGATTTTTTTCACACATATAAAACTACATTTGTTCTCCTTCTCAAAAACAATTCCCTCACAGAATTTTTTTGACAAGTTTCATTAATGAAAAATGTGTTTTTTTTAAAATGTTAAAAAATCCCATTTGCCTTCTCAAAATGTTATTTTTCCTTCTCGGGAAAACTTTCTTTCAAATGAGAAAAGATTGTTATTTTAAATAAGATTTCTTTTTTCATGTGTGCAAAACATTTTTTAGGGTAAAGCAATTTTGTGCAAAATCTCCCATCATTCCTGACTGACAAAACTTGTTTTTAACATGTGGAAGCAAAAATCCCCTCCTGACATTTATTATGCTTTCAGAAATTTTCAGAAATCAGAAGAAAAAAAAAGCGGCACAAAGTTATGAAAATGTCTTTTTCTGTCTCCCTGGAAAAATTTTTACTCACTTTCACACAGGATCTTTTTTTCTCCTCAAATGAAATCTTAACTTGGTTTCACGCATAAAAACATGTTTTTTAGGGTGGGGGAAAAAAATCAGAAAAAAATTAATTCAGGCACAAACACAACATTTCTTTCTCATGAGAAATGTTTTGCTTTCATATTGATTTCATCAAAAAAAAAACCCTTGTTATATTTTTAAAATGAATGGTTTCTTCTTTAAATTTTTTCTTCGCCCATCTCTAAAGTTTTTTCTTTAGGTGTGAAACCTATTAAAAAAAAGTCAAGAGAAAAAACGTTTGTTTCACATTTGAAAGTGTTTGTCCTCAAAAAAAAAAGTTTCCACTCAGTTTCACATGTGACAAAAACATTTCCTAATTTTTTTTATTCACTCCTTTTTTTCAAGAATTAGAAGAAAAAAAATAGTACACATGTAGACAAAAAGAAATTGCTCAAATAATATTTGTTCACCTCTTTTTTCCTTGACTCGCTTCACACATGATTTTTTTTTCTGATGAAGAAAATTCATCACTTTGTTTCACACATAAACACGTTTTCTCAACATATTTTGGTGTGTGTGTGTGTGTGTTAAATGGAGTGGGAATAAATGAGAAAGAATTTGATTTAGATAGTTTTGTTAGACAGCCTGCGCTGGAGCAACTTAACAAATGCAGAAAGGTGGATTTGATGCTCATTGCAAATATTAACAATGTGCAAGTGCCTTCCAGCATTAAAAAGGAGGAGCTGAGGCAACTCCTGGTGGAGAAGTTGTTGGAGAGAGAATTGTTTTCTGTTTTGTCTGTTGCTGAATTTGCGGGGAAAGGTGACGTGGAGCTTCAAGAGCCTGTTCCACCTGCCTGTTCGTTCAGATCCTCCCCTTACGCCAGGTTTTGTCAGTGGAAGAGCTCCAACTGACACTCCACATTAGGGAGATGGAGATGAGGAACAGGCAGTTGGAGGTGGAGGCTATGTACCTGAGGGTGAAAGCGTTAGAGCTGGAACGCCAGCCTAATGTCGCTTCCTGTCACCCTGCAAGACCTGGACCCAGACATATGTGGAGTTTGAGCGTGATAAAGGTCTGCTTTTTGTGGTGGTGTCATGCCAGCCAGACAAAAGACTTTGCGCAGCTGAGAGAGCTTGGGCTTCTTGAGGAGTTTACATAGTGCCTGCCAGAGCGCATCGTTGTGTATTTAAATGATAAAAAAGCTGTGTCTCTCTCACAAGCTGCTGTTTTCGCGAATTAGTTTGTTCTGACTCACAAGAGCGTGTTTCTGTCACCTGTCCGAGCAATGTTGAGGTCTGCGGTGAATAATAAGCCTTGGTCTCACTGCGTAATTTCTCTACCGCGGGTGAAAATCGAGCGTGGTATTATTGTCATGAAACCGGCCACCTCATTTCAGTCTGTCCTGTGTTGAAATCAAAAGAACAATCAAAGAGTAAAATTCCCTCTGCTGTGGGTCTGATATGCTCAGAGCCTATAAGCCAGCAGGGAAATCTGACAGAAGTTGATGATTCTTTTAAGCCATTTACAACGCAAGGTTTTGTCTCTCTGACTGGAAATGAGGCGTCCAGGGTTCCGATCACTATCCTGAGGGATACTGGTGCCACACATTCTGTGGCTCGTCATGGTATGTTGCCTTTTTCGGATCAGTCTTACTGTGGCTCTGATTTGCTGTTGTGGGGAATTAAATTGAGCGTGATCCGTGCGCCGCGTCACACCATTTATCTTTCCTCCACTTTGGTGTCTGGTACAGTGCAAGTGGCAGTGCGTGATCAGCTGCCGGTTGCGGGAGTTGATCTTATTCTGGGGAATGACTTGGCTGGGAACAAAGTTTTTCCGTCTGCTCCGGAGGTGACTGAAAATCCCGCTGCTGATTTGTGTGTTATCTCCGCTGCACCTGACGCACCGCCAGTTTTTCCGGAGTGCGTCGTAACCCGTGCCCAAGCTCGTAAGCTTGGTGAAATAGTCCATCTTTCTGACTCATTTTTGAACACATCTGAGGTTTTGGTCATTCCCTCATCTGAACAGGAAAACTAACCTCTTTCTGTTGATGTGGAAACAGATGACAAAGAGTTGTATTTGGCAGTAAAATGAAGCTCAGTGCAAATTCATGCAGGACACGGAAGTCATAAGCCCCAGCTGTAGTCAGCTGACAGCCAGCTGATCAGATCAGCTCCAGTCTCCAACCAACCACAGTCACTCTTCCAAATTAGGCGGTCCATTTAAACCCAAGCCGTCATTCACTGATCTCTCCTTCGACACTGCTGCACGCACATCGCCGCTGCTGGCAAGCTTGCCACCACCACCCCAGCCTCCACCTGCTTATTCTGGGTCTAAAACGGCTCAATTTATCAAGTTGCTACACCTCTACTCCTGCGGGGGGTATGCATTGCGTTCCCCAGATTGACCTAGCATGCTGCTAGTCAAATCCGGGGAGCTCCTTGAGCGGAGCCTTCAGCGCCAAGCCTAACTGTATATCATTTGTCGCAATAAATGACTTAAGCAGATGACGAGAGTGATCCTGAATGAATAAGGAGCAATTATTAAAAGCGCAGCAATCTGACAGTACACTGGCTGCCTGTCTGTCTGCTGCCCAGGACCGGAGAAACAATACACTGCCTATGAATTACCTTTTTGATGAAGGTGTGTTAGTGTGTAAATGGCCCCTGATGTCTGGTTTGGAGTGTGATGTGGTTACTCAGGTTGTTGCGCCAAAAGAGTTCCATTTCCAAGTGCTGAGTTTAGCCCACGATCACAACTTATTCGGTCATCTTGGTGTTAAAAAGACATATCACCGTGTGCTCCAATATTTCTTTTGGCCAGGGTTAAAGTCTGATGTTGCTAGGTTTTGTCAATCTCGCCTTATCTGCCTAACTACCGTCAAACCAAACCAGGTTATTCGTCCGGTTCCTTTACGCCCAATTCCAGCGATCGGTGAGCCCTTTGAGCATGTCATCATTGACTGTGTCGGTCCCTTGCCAAAAACAAAGGCTGGATATCAGTACATGCTGACCATGATGTGCGCAGCCACACGTTTTCCTGAGGCAGTCATGTTGTGCTCGCTGAGAGTTAAAGAGGTGGTGAAATCTCTGGTCAAGTTCTTTTCCACCTTTGGTTTGCCAAAACGCATTCGAATTGATCAGGGATCTAACTTCATGTCGAAGGTTTTTGCACAGGTGATGTCGGAGCTGTCCATTAAACACCAGGTGTCCAGTGTGTATCATCCACAGAGTCAGGGCGCACTGGAGAGATTCCACCAAACTTTAAAGTCCATGCTTCATAAATACTATGCTGAGTCTAACAGGGAGTAGGATGAGGGTTTGCCACTGCTCCTGTTCGCCATCCGGGAAACCAGCAGGAGTCCCTTGGTTCAGTCCAGCTGAATTAGTTTTTGGGCACACTGTGCGTGGTCCGCTGCTGGCTTCTGCAAGAGAGGTAGCTTGCAGACCGGCTCGGTCCCACACACAATATCCTAGACTTAGTGAGTTCATTCCGGGAGAGGTTACACACAAGTTTTGTGGTCCTTATGAGGTGGAGCAGAAGTTGAGTGACACAGACTATGTGATCAAGACGCCAGATAGAAAGAAAAAGTCCTGAGTGTGTCATGTCACAAATCTTTATTTAGAAAAGTACAACAGAAAACTGCTCACGAGGTGGGAAAAACACTACGACGGCTAATAAACAAAAAAACACTCTAAAGAGGGAGAAAACTTACAAACAAACGCAAGGGCTAGACAAAGTATCAAAGAAAATACAAAACCTGGCAAGACAGGGGCATGAAACAAAGGCAGACAATCCTGGACAAGATGAGGGCTTGGAGCTGGTTCTCTGACACACTAGACAAGACGAACTGGCACAGACAAAGGGAGACGCAGACCAGATATAGACAAGGTAACAGGGAACAGGTGGAGACAATCAGGGTGGGGAGGGCAATCAGGCCGTTGGGAAGGACACAAGGGGAAGTGGCAAGTTACCTGAAACGAGAGGAGAGAAGAGTTTCAAAATGAGGCAGGAAACCATGAAACAATACGTAAGGGACCTAAGCACGGCCAGCTTTCTTGGCCATGACAAGCGGTGAGGGTGGACGCAGCGATGTTCTCTGTTGGCGTCAGATCCTGGGTAGAGGCAGATCCACCTCCAGTTATACTCCGTGTCCAATTGTTGCCAGCAAGCTTGGACTTCCCACGTCTTCTGACGTCGTTGTAGCGCTTGCAGCACTGGTGCGATGTCCTGGGGATGTCAGCTGTAGAAACAATTGTGGCAATTTCCTTCCACGCATGTTTAACCAAAGCTAATTTGTGTGGGTTTCTCCCATCCCCATACAATGCCACTTCTCGGTCTTTTACGGCCCTGACGAGAACGTCGGTGTCCTCGGCTGTGAACCGCTCCTGCCGTGCGCCTGGCAAATCCGCCATTATAACAGCAATCCGCCATGAAACAATCCTGCTTTTAAAGGGAATGTGAGATGACGCTCTGATTGTTTTTTGCACGTTACGCCCAAACCACACCTGTGAGTAATGTAGCTACTTCAGACCAACCCATTTTAGATTTGCGTCGGGTGCAAGAGTCATTTATCCCGCCGGCATAATAGCAACAGCGCCTGAGATCCGCTCACAAAGCTACTTGCGTTTTGTGTTTGATACTTGCGTTTCAGATTGTTAAGATAGAGCCCCTATATCACAAACACAAAATAGTTAAGTCCAAGTTGGATGTGGGTGAATTGGTGGAGAGTCTGTCAGTCTGTAGCTGTGTCCCAATTCAGGGTCTGCACCCTTCAAGGACGGGCCCTTTGTGGTCTCCTCGAAGGAGAGTCCCTGCAGGCCGCCTCAACCGTTGTTAAATGGGACAGTCTAGCCTTTGGAGCATTTCCTGGTTGCGTCACCAGATGTTCCCGCCCCTACCCGTATGTCACTGATTATGCAGCCCAGGTCCGTGAAAGTGACAAGAAGAGTAAAGTTTGACTGGCAGATCTGTTTTAGCTACAGGAATTCCTGATTTCCTTTTTACTCCTCCTGCTTGTGGAGGAAGAGGAGAAGCGGCTCTGGTTTATCTCTGGCTGAGAGGACCTTGGAGAGGTAAACCTGTTATTGAACCCACATAATGTTATCAATATTATCATTATTAGCTAGCTAATAGATTGGCTCATTAACATACCGATACATTACGTTAATGCTGACATATAAACTGCTGATTGCCACATATGGTTTTATTTTAATTTTAAAGGCATTATTCCTATTTAAAGTGTTTGGTAGATCTGTTTGTTTGTTGTAATAGTCTATTATTATTATTATTATTATTATTATTATTATTATTATTATTATTATTATTATTATTATGATTATTATTATTATTATTATGGGTTAGGGTTAGGGTTAGGATTATGAAATGATAATTCTTCCCTTTTTCTTAAAACATTCTTAGTGACATGGCAGCCATCTGAGTCAGAACTGCAGACCCTGCTGATGGACGATGTGGTGGACAGAGGAGACTGGACCCTCAAACACCCTGAGTACTGACCCAGATGATGTCCCACTGACACCATCCAGCCCAGCAGCACTGCAGGGACTCCTGCTCAGCCTGTTACTGTCCATCATCTGTAACTGTTTTAATATTGTTTTTTAATAATAATTGTTTTTGTTTATAGTTAATAATAATCTGTAAATAGTTATTTATGCTGTAATTTTGTAAATAGTTTTAAATGTTAAGACCTTAATAATAAAAGAAAACATTCAATCCCTTGTTGTCCCTGAAAAGTAGCACTTGATGCTGTTGGCTGTTATAAATTATACTTTAGTTGTAAATACTAAATGGAATAGACAACGTGTAACAATAGAACAATATTTTATTTCATGAATTATTATATAAAATGAACAATTATGAACGAATAATTTAAAAAGAACTCATACATTAACTAAATAACAACAGATATGATGTCAACAGATATGATTGTCCTCTGGAGCAGAGAAGAGCCTCTCCATCCTCTCTGCAACCTCATGTCCTCCTTCATCCTCCCTCCTCCTCTTCCTCCTCGGCCCTGACTGGCTCTCCTCCTTTTCATCGTCGTCATCTTCCTCCTCCTGGTCACTTGGCCCTGGTGTGTCCTCAGTGATGGAGGCAGTTAGGACAGGGGGGGCAGTGGAAGGCCTCTGTCCTAACACCTCATCCATGAGGACAATCCTAAGGCAGTGGAAATCAATCATGTCAGCAATTTTCAGCAAAGTATTTATTAACTTGCATGGGTAAAACAAATACAATTTAGTTTCCACATCATCATTCAAACCTGCAGCTACTTTGTACTGAAGGTCAGAGGTCAGAACAAATGTTGTTCTGACCTCGGACAGTAATGAAGCTCTCTGTTGCTCCCTAAAACACAATGAAATGTAAAAGATGTTTTGTGCTACGTCAACAGACAAAAGAGATCTAATACAGCTAAAAATATATAATCATCATAAGGATAATCATAAACTTAGCTCTTTATTCAAACGTTTAACTAGACTTATAGTTTACAGTCTGGAAGTAAAGCAGGGATCACAGCCTGATCTGAATCTGTTCATCTTGGTTCATTTATGTACATGAAGCAGGGGCGCTGCCAGGGATTTTAGGCCCCATGCAAGGAAATCTAATAGGGCCAATGTACAGGCCAGCGAAAAAATGTGATGCACTATGCATTTTAATGATATTTGAATATCATTCCCATATTTGTGAAAATAACAACATGACAGTTACTTGGTTACTGCTCACTGTTTCCCTTGTAGTCCTGCATGCAGGTATAATTTATAATGTTTGAAAGTGAAGGCTTTTAAGGCTCTACTTCCAAAGGCATCATGCTGAGCATTACCAACGTATTTTAACTGAAATGTTGAGGTTTTAATGTCCCTTGAAGTTTAACATATCTGGTGTTGGATGTTCAAATGAGTAAAAACCGAGTATAGACCCAATACTTACATTTAAATGTGAGATCTGCACCACTTGAGGTTATTTATTTCTTTCTTCTCTTCGGGCATGCAACGAATCTTGGGATATGTGAGGCCACGAAGGGTAGTAGCGGTGCAGCCTCCAAAAACAGGTAAAAGCAGGGCACATTTGTGGGCTGCATTTGGAGGACCCTTTGAATTGGGACACCCTTCGTGCGGCGTTATGACGTAATTGCACTTCAAATGCACACTCCGAAGGATGCTGCTCCTGAATTGGGACAAGGCATGTACTTAAAAAAAGGCTCCTCTCCTCACTCTGTCCAATCCTGGAGCAGCAATCAGGCAGCTCAAGCCAATCAGCAGGTCCAACTTGCTATCAATCACGCACATACACTCAGAGAAGTCTGCTTACACACTAGGAGGAGGAGGGAAAGAGCAGCATCACATATACACAACATAATGACCCAGGGTCATAACACTCCTCTTGATATCTTTTTCCTCTATCAGCAATGTTTTTCACTTGGATTTCACACAACTTTTTTTCTTCATGAAAACTTTTTTTTTCATTCTTTCAGAGATGAAAAAAACGTAGATTTTCCATTCTTTGTTTATTATTTTTTTTTCCAAAATGCTTTCTTACCCTCCCAGAATTTATTTTTTGAATTCAGATATCCCTCCACATAACTTTTTTTTTTTTTTTTGATGCCAGAAATATTGTTGTATCAGAGAAATCAAATCAGAGAAAAAAAATGACATTTTACCAAAAATGTGAAAATTTAAAAATAATCAAAGAGATGTTTTTTCCCCTCATTAGAATGTTTTTTTTTTCTTTCTCCCAGGATGTTTTTCTTCTCCTGAAAGAAATCTTAAATTCGTTAACATGAAAACATGCTTTTCTGAGTTCATTTTATTTTTATTTTTTTTAAGTATCAGGAGAAAAAAAAATCAGGCACAAAAATGTCCATCCATCTATTGTCAACCGCTTATCTGGAGTCAGGTCGCGGGGGCAGCAGCTTCAGCAGCGAGCCTCAGACTTCCCTTTACCCGGCCACTTCGGCTAACTCTGACTGGGGAATCCCTAGGCACTCCCAGGCCAGAGAGGTGATGTATCCCTCCACCTGGTCCTGGGTCTACCCCTAGGTCTCCTCCCAGTTGGACGTGCCAGGAACACCTCCCTAGGAATGTGCCCTGGTGACATCCTCATCAGATGCCCGAACCACCTCAACTGGCTCCTTTCCAACCAAAGGAGCGGCGGCTCTACTCCGAGTCCCTCCCGGATGGCTGAGCTTCTTACCCTATCTCTGAGGGAGACCCCAGCCACCCTGCAGAGAAAACCTATTTCGGCCGCTTGTACCCGCGATCTCATTCTTTCGGTCATGACCAGGCATGGACTGGTTAACGTGGGGGCGCTGCAGACAGTTCATGCCGGTGTGTCGCGCTGTGTCGGGTTCGGGTCAGGTTGTAATTCAGGCCCGTTGAGAACTCTAATTACATGAGAATGATGAGCAATGGCGATTGATTAGTATCAATATTAATTGGTGTTGCATCCCAAAATCTGGCAGCCACGGCACCTTATTCTGATAAAATAGCAAACGGTCAAGGCTGAGAAGTGTTGGATGAGCAGCAAGTGTCCATTTTAGGCTCCATCATGGCATTTCAGATATTTAGGTTAAAGGTGTGTTGAAAGGCTGCATAGTAGTTTGAATTTGTAGCAACCCTCTATGCTGTGGTTAAACATGTTTTAAAAAACTGATTTTAAACCTGCTAAATGATAGTAAAAGCTTTGCAATTCAAGCACTAAAGTAAGTGTGAAAAAAGTATAAAAGTATTATTAGCAAAAAGTTTGCCCACAATGAACAAGATGAGTAAGACAGTGTTAAATGCTTTTAAGACATAGGCTAGTTGCTTTGCATAAGTTCATAAAGCAGCCCTGTCTTTAGCCTGATACAACAATGTTTCAGCTTTTTAAAGGAGGGAGGACCTTTTAACCTGAAGAATTAGAATTGAGCTGCTATATCAGAGGAATACAGAAAATACATATTAGAGATGATTTCAATAAAAAGGATAAAATAATCAATTGAACTACACAGAGCAGACAAAAGCGGTGGACATAACAAAAGACACTAAACCTAAAATTTACTTATTTGCTTTCCACAATGGTTTTTTGATAGACTTCTAAAGTAATGATAAACTGTAAATTTCAAATAAGCCGAAAGGCAAAAAGTTATGTTTTTTTTTTTTTTTTCCGCTTGTGCTCCGCTAATTATGAGGGGCCGGTCTAAGCCAAAAATGCCAGGGCCGATTTTTTGTCCCAGTACACCCCTGGTCATGACCCATCTCTCATGACCATAGGTGAGGGTAGGGACGAAGATAGACCAGTAAATCGAGAGCTTTGACTTCCGGCTCAGCTCCCTTTTCGTCACAACCGTGCGATGAAGCGCATGTAACACCGCACTCACTGCTCCGACTCTCCGGTCGATCTCACGCCCCATCATCCCCTCACTTGTGAACAAAACCCTGAGGTACTTAAATTCCTTCACTTGGGGCAAGGACAAAAATGTCCCACCCATCTATTGATTTTTTTCTTTTCTTTTTTTCTCACAAATAAATCATGTATAAGTAAATAAATGTATGAAATCGTGGGGTGACAAGGGGTGAGTGTGTTTTCATCACAGAAGATCAGACTACTGCAGAGTTATGTGACACGTGAGTGAACACATTCACATTAAAGCAGCCAGATGATGGTGGATTTTTGTTGTTTTAAACGGGAAACAGGAAACAAGAGATTCACTACACACAATACAAAAGGTTGCGTTCAGTATAATTTGTTGTTCCTGATGCCCTCCATCTGTTGACACAAACTATAAACTGTATCTGTCTGAGATCTCTCTCTCTCTCTCTGAGAGAGAGAGAGAGAGAAGCCGCTGCTCCTCCGGGCTGGACAAATAACACTGGTCTCTATGGTCAGCTGTCTGTGAGGCGAGGGCGCAGGGATCATCTAAAAAGTGCAACAACGATAAAAGATACTACAAAAAATATTAAATAACTTCACTATTATTCAGTGTAGGGTCACCAAAATCACTCTACACATCAATGCTCTCCTGATGGTTATACTACAACTGTTCGTTTGGACAAATGTGCTTTGTCATAATTTTGGGGGATTTTCATTGGGAATAATATTCATAAACTTCACTAATATTCACTGTCACCAAAATCACTCCACACATCAATGGTCTCCTGCTGCCGGCAATGTTTCGCTTATGAGTTATTGATCCGGGAAGTTCGAATCTGTGAATATATTTCCAACTTTACCGAACTCATTGGAGCGACTTGAGCCTTTGTGAGTTATAAATCCATTAACATAACTTCCTTGTGGGGGCTAACAAGTCGCCTTCCACTTATTCAACGTGCTTAAATATGAGTCATATTTCAGAAGAGCGCCCATTTGTGCTTGTTAAGCTAACTGCTTAATGAGAGAGAATCTGACAGCTGTCTGTGTCGGCTGTATCTCCACAAATCTTAAACTTTTTCCAGATATTGAGTTTATTGTGACTTTGCTGTTGTAAACATGTTGTTCTACTAACAGTCAGTAGTCATTTCTTGGTTTTGTCACATGTTTAGATGTGTAGCCTGTATTTCTAGTTTGCACTTGCCCTCCAATAAATAGCCTAATAATAAAACCAGTGTTTTTATTGTTTTTTAAGAATTGCAGCTGAATTGCATGTTTTCCAAACCTCAGTATTATGATGATGTGAATAAACTCATGTTGACAATAATTTGTTGACACAAAAGAAATGGCAATAGCAGATCACTCACAGCTACACAGGATACACAGCTAAGTAGTTAGTTTCCTATAAGTACTTTGTTTATTAATTTTACATTAATGAATCTACATATTGTGAAAAAAAAGACATTGGCACGGTGTACTGCCCTTTTCTGACTTTGAGCCCCTTCCCCTCTATAATCATGTGCACGTCCCTGCTCCTCCTCCTCCTCCTCCTCCTCCTCCTCCTCGCCCCAAAATGTTTCTGCGCCGCTCCAAGTGACTTACGGTCCTTACAGTGCCGCTTCTCCTGATGTTCCTAAGGAGCCATAAATGCCTCGCCTCTGCTCCTCCGTTATTGGATTCCACTTCAGGAAATTGACTCGTGAATCCTCAAGTTGCAGTGTGTCGTGCCCTAAAGCGAGACACCACCCAATCACATTTCAATAAAAACAAACGCTGTACGCGGCTGCCGTGTATGAGGAATATCAAAACGCACTCGGAGGAAGGCGCTTATGACACACTGTGCTTATAGTGCTGTTGCATCGCATTACAGCAGGAAATTGAAATTCGGGGCGAAATGATTAAATTCATTGCCACACAACATTTCTGGGAACAACAAAAAGAAAATATTATCACAGCTTGTTTTGAAGGGGATGACACAGTTGCAGCAGGTTGCTTTTCTCTGCCTTCTGTCTCCCCAAAGGTTTCATCACTTTACCCTATTTCTCCTCTTCTGTTTTTCTGATTTAGGCTGTTTGTCCTCACATCCCTCCTCGCCTCCTCTCCTCCTCCTGTCCTCCCTCCTCCTGTCTGCCTCCTTCATTTTTCCCCACTTTCTTTCATCTTAACTCCTCCTTCCTTCAGTCCTTCTTCATACCCAGATTTCTCCTTTCCTTTCTCCTCATTTCCTCCTCAGCCTCTTCATCTTTTTTCATCCTGCTTCTTTCCCTTTTCATCTTTTTACACTCTTTTCTTTCATCTCAAATTCTCCTTACTAAAGCCGTTGCTTCCTTCCTCATTGCCTCTTTTTCAAGCACGTCCTCTCTTGTCTGCATCCTCCCTCTTTTCATATTTTCTTCCATCTGTCCTCTTTCCTCTCCTATCTTTGTTTTTTATCCCTTGTCCTTCCTTTACCGGCTCTTTTATTTTTACCTCTCTATTTCATTTTCTTTCCTTCTTTTATCCCATTTCCTCATCTCTCCTCTGCTGCCTCATTCCCCTTTTGTTTTTTTTCTTTGTCTTTCTTCCTTCCTCCTTTCTTCCTCCCTCTCTCTTTACTTCATCTGCCTTCAGTCTTCATGTCCTCCCATGTTTCCTCAGTTCCTTCCTCCTCTTCACAGCATTTCTTCCTGGTTGCCTCCTCCCTTAAATAATCTCTCCTTCCTTACCCCTTTCCCCTCTTCCTATTTTCTGTATCTCATTCCTAACTCATCCTTCTTTCAGTCCCTCCTTCCTACCCTGACTTCTCCTTTCCTAACTCCTAATAGAGGAAATATCCTCTATTTGTTCTCTTCCTTATCCTCTTCCTATTTTCTCCTCCTCACCATTCCATCTCAATTCCTCCTTCAAACCTTGCCTCTTCCTCATCGGTCCTTGCTCATCAACTCCATCTCTTTCCTCTGTCAACTCCATCCTGCCTCCTTTATTTGTCTTTCATCTCCTTTCACAATTGCTCAAGTCCCATCGTCCTTCCTTGTTTGTACTTTCTTTCATGTTTCCTCCCTTACTTCCTCTTCTCCTCTTCACATCCCTTCGCTTAATCATTGTCCATCCATCAGTCATCTTTCCTTTTCCCTTGTTTCCTCCCTTCCTACTCTTTACCTCCACTTGTTCATTTCCTCCTCCTCTTCATCCCTTGATTAGCAGTTATTCTTCCTCATCTCCTACCCCACTGCATCCCTTCTCTCCCCCTTTCTTTTTTGCTACTGTCTGTCTTTCTTCTTTACTGTCCATCATAACTCTATCTTGCTTCAGCCCTTCTCTCCTATCTTGCCTTCTCCCTTTGTTTTCTCTATCTTCCTTCCCCATCCCTCTCTTCCTCTCTCCTCTCTCTCTCTCTCTCTCTCTCTCTCTCTCTCTCTCTCTCTCTGTGGTTATTGTGGAAGCAGGAATGTGAAGCGAACTGAAAACAGGAAGCAGATGATAAAACAATGATGCAAGATGAAACTGTATCGATTCTTGGCATTGAAATCAGGTCGCAGCAGCGGCAGAGCAGAGAGAGGAATTAGAGTCGAAGAACACAGGAAGTCACATATGCAGAAGCAGCAATTTCAAGGTGATAAGGGCATGTTAAGATGAATGTATGAATGAGAAATAAGACTCAATGTGCAGTGAAACAGAGCTGGTATCTCCGGGAACATTGGGATCTCCTAGAGAATTTAAAATAAAGCTCCAGGACTGTTTTTTTTTTTTTTTTTAAATTTGGCCAAAAAAGTTGAAGTCCGACTTTTCTTCACTGGAGAGCTGCTGCAGAAAAGTGATGCTGAAAGCCTCTTTCAGATGGCTTCACACCACAGTCTGAGTTGTGGATGAAGAGGAAGATGAAGAGGAGGAGGAGAGTGGTGTTATGTGGTCAGGAAATACATTTTTGGCAGATCGAGAAAGCGAGAGAGTGCCGGGAGGACAGAGAGACTTTTGTGTGATTGGTATTAAGGCAGACTGTCTGGCAGGCGGTGGGTGGGAGGTGATGGATGTACGGGTGGAGGAGATGTTAAAGAAGAAGAGAAAGCAGCAGCAGAACTCCAGCAGTCTGTAAAGATGCTAATGAGGAAGTGATGATGCAATCTGAGGCGTCGACAAAGATGAAAATGACAAAGGACAAGAAATGCAACAGAAAAACAGCCCCATCTCAGGGAGGCTGCATTGATATGAATCTCATTTATAGATAAAAGTATTTACACCTCAACGCAGTCTTTGATTAGTTTAGGTTCAGTTTTCAATTTCATCTTGTGACAGTGCTTATGATCGTATTAGAAACATGACTGGAGATGCCCTGACGTATCGTTTTTAGTTCTACATACACAGCATGAAATTGTCCTAGGTCTCAATAAAAACACATGGTTTTGTTGCCACATAAAGCAACAGCTGAAAACTGTCCTGCGGTCTTGTTAAAAACACCAAGTTTCATCAGCACAAATATGTCTGGAGATGTCTCGACTTACTATCAAAAATATCCAATTTTTGTCAACACAAGCACAGCACAAATTGTCCCGACGGCCATGTCATGCTTACAGATGTGGTGAAGAAAGGTTCTTGGTAAGGTTTAGGAAAAAACTGTGGTTTGGCTTAAAATAACTGCCTTATTATTGCCTCTTCATTTACAAACATAGCTACTTTGTCCATGTAACTAGAGTAACGCAACATACAAGATGTAACTTAACTACATTGGTAATCTAAAAAAACTCACTGTAGACTATTGGTTTGACTCGGCTCTTGAACACCAGAGTCCTGCGTGAAAGTGCTTGTTTGAGCTGACCATCCTGTTCCTGACGTCTCTTTATACTACTTTGCCTGACTTCCTCCTTTGCTGCCTTAAAAAATGTGACCACCTTCTATGAAATCTGTTTTAAATATTACTTTTTGCTTCACCTGCTTTTAAATTTAGCCGCGTCGTCTTGTTTAACATTCAGTTTCAGGTATTTAAGCATGCTTGTAAACCATGGCTACACAGCACGAGTGATCGGCCAAAGAAGCTCATCAGTTTTTGGTATAGTCTCATCTTTGCAAGAATTCATCCAAATATCAGTGGTTTTTAAATCACTCGAAGCGTTCCAGTTGAAATTGGTGTCATGCTGTTAGAGGACACTGAGCTGCATGGATGAGCATCTGAACCAACCACTCTGTATAGAAGCATGTCCTTTCTTCCCTCTGAATGTTGCATGTGTATGTGTGAATTAAACCAGGACCTTATCAGAGCGCTCCCAGCCACAAGTGTTCCCATTGAAATGCAAGGCGTGATGTTTAATCATTATAAGCGAGATCTGCAGCGGCTGGGCTAATCTCCATTTTAACATTTCATACAGCGCCTGCAGTTATGTGCCTTTTTCTCTTCCTTCCTCCCGCTGAAATGACGAACAATGGCTCCCTTTTTTCACAGCGGTGAAGTGGCTGTGGAGAGGAGGCAGAGCGCTGGTCGGCAGCGTTAACAGCAGCTAACAAACTTGACCTCGGCAGGTTCATGCAAATGCACAGTTAGAGGGAATAATGGCTGCTGCTGCTGAAACACGACTCAGAGCTACACCACGCTGCAGAGGAAGACGAGCCGCCACAGTCACACTCAGAGACGTTCAAAGGGATGAAGATCAGCCCCAGGATCATTATGCATTACAAACTGCCATTTACATTAATGCATTAATTATGGTTTATGCAGATTACGGGACATAAAAACAGAGACAGCCGAGCAGGAAGCTTTGTCTCCAGCTACTGAGCGATGGGATGGATGGTACTACAGAAAACTGGGGGGGGTGGACAGAGTTTGCATGGTCATATTCTCATGATGTTTATCTGTGGTCTGCTTTACATATTTCATACATACATGTAAAATGGTCTTCTACTTTGAAATACTGAGTGAAAACAAGGTATACCAGGTGCAGAAAGTAAAAAAAGACAGGTATGAAACCTGCAAGTGGTGTTAACTTATGCTCCATTCATGTCATGTGAGCAGTTACATGTTTGTTAAGAGGTAATTCTCTTTAGGTATTTTGTAATTGGTCAATATTGTTTCTTTTACTAACTGTAAACAAAAAAAAGTAAAGACTGCCCACTTTCCCTATTTGTATTTACAGCTGAAAGGCATAAACACTTACAGTTGGTGGCATGTGCAGTGTGGAGGCAGATAGCAGATACCAGAAGGCAAATGTGTCTTTTTAACACCTCCTCTTGCAAAATATTCACTACTTTGCAAGTAGTGACAACATGTAAAGTAGTCATTACTTCGAGGGAGTATGTTAGTGAGTCTTTCTGAGCTAACTGCCACCATCCTAGCCAAGGCCTCCCTAAAGGCGTGGTATGGTTTTCTCAGGCTGCGCTCTGAGTGTACTTTGTTTCTCAATAATTTGTGTATTTAACACGTCTTGTGTTTAGAGGCGATATTCTGCCTCATAAGACTGTTTGGGTGGTTTTGTGAGAACACATTTCTGCTGGAAAAAACTTTGATCCTTAGGTGATGAAAATATATTCATGATGAGCCGGCTGAGTTGACTTCTGGCACATATTTAAAGTTTTGTTTCATGGCTTTTTACTATCAGACTTGGTGAATTTATTGTTTTTAGATATTTAGAATTATATTTCCAATTTCCAGTAGCAGTTTGGTTAAATCTAGGTAATACAAATGCTTGGTTAGGTTACGGAAAAGATCATGGTCTTGATTAATTCAGTAAGTTGGTGAGGATGGATGGCATGGACCGATTCAGGGAAATCTGGATACAGAGTCAGAAGCGGAGCCTGGATCATTAGTATGAAAGCTCCTCTGTGGTGCATGGAGCCAAACAAGTTCAACTTTCTGATCATAGGGCTCATAGAGAGACTTCCACCGGCAGAGAGGCTGACTTCCAGTTTAGTTGGGGCATCTCCTCTAGACTTTCCACATGCCATCAGACCAAATGGAACAAATTCTGATGATGAAACAATTCATCTTGAAGGGTTATGATGCTAAAAAAAGAAAACAAGTACCCTATCCTGTGAGAGGTTCTGTGAATGGAGAGATCTGTACCTGGAGGCGGGGCTTGGATCTGCAGATCTCGGACAGTACCGGACCCCTTCCTCCTCCTCCACCTCCTCCTCCTCCTCTTCCTCCTCCCTGGTGTGATATTGGCGGCCTCTCTCCATCACTGTCGGCCCTGGGGCAGGCCGCTGAGGAGCCCGCTGAGGAGAGAAAACAGTGGAGGGGACGAACGGAGGGATAAGGAGCTGGAAGGAGGAATGGATGGATGGATGGATGGAGAGAGTGGGGGGGAGAAGGAGGGGGTGGGGTTGTTTCCCCTCAGGGCCTCCAGAGGCAGCGCTCGTATCAATCACTCGACGGGAGGAGTGTGTGATTCTGACGGATGATATCCCCCAGCACAACGCCTCCTCCTTCACCTCCTCCTCCTCACTCTCTCCTTCTCTCCCTCTGACCCTGCATGGATGAACTTCCCTCCATTCCTCGCTCTGTCCATCCGTCCTCTTCATTTTTCTCTCCTCTGTTCCTGCATGAATGGACTCCAGATGATACAGTGTTTTCTTCCTTTACCCTACTTGATTCCATCCTTCCTTCCTGCCTTCATTCATTACTTCCTCTTCTTTCTTCCTTTCCCCTTCACCTTCCTCTTCTTTCCTAGCCTCTGTCTTATTTCACAACTGTCTTAGTTCCCTCTTTTTCTCCATACTGTTCTTTCAGTCCACTTCCCTCTTTTCCTCCTTAATCTCTGTTTCTCTACTAAAATTCCTCCTTCCTCAGGAATGAACTTTACAGAGTAATCACACGTTTAAAATATCATAAAAGTCATTTACAAATTATAAAGTTTATATGTTTTAGGTAGGACGCAGTGATGCAACTGCTATAAATGAATATCTGCACAGATCTACACAGCAACAATGATGATCTGAACTAGATAAAGTTCAGACGGACATCAGTCAGTTTAACGCTGTAAGCAGAGTGATGACCAGCAGGTGTAAGAGTGACGTTTAGACTTTTTGGCAAAATCAACTAAATATAACATTAAACTTAGCGTATCAAAGGTCAATCATTAAGTCCTAGCACAAGAAGAAACATCAGGGACAGACACGTGGTAATCTCCTGTCACTGAATTCTCCTCCAAGTGTGTCCAAGGTTGACATTTGTACCAAACGTGTCATAAAACATTTGCATGATATGCTTATCAGCTGATCTTTACATTAGGTAAGTTCAGTAGGACATGGAGGTCCAGTAAGGCTGCCAAACAGCCGGCAGCAGTTCCAGTCACACCACTTAATATTTTTTAACCCTAACCAAGTTGTTTTTGTGCCTAAACCTAACCAGACCATAAAGAGAGAAATTGAAAATTCAACCTGAACAAACATAAAGCTGCAACATAAAGACACGTTCAGTTTGAACTTATCTGTGGTCAGCTTACCTCCTCTGACTGGACTGTCTCTAGCCACACTGTCACCTCCTCCTCCTCCTCCTCCTCCTCCTCCTCGGGCCTTTGCAGCTGTCAGGTGGCCCAGTGTTTGTGGCCAAAGCAGCCGCTTGGTGTCACGGTTCAGCTCTGTGGAGGAAACTGCAGGAGGAGAAGACCTGTCAAGACCAGCTCTGGGGAGGCGCAAGGTAAGGTGAGGAGGTGCTAGGTGATGTGAGGAGGCTCTCGCTGAGTGAGAAGGGATACAGCAGAGGAGTAAAAGGTGAAGGAAAGAAGCCCAGGTACAATTGGCTGACAGCAAAATCGAAAAAAAAGAGGAGAGGAGAGGAGAGAAGAGATAAATTAGGAAGGGGCAAAGAAAGAAGAAAAGGCAAAGTGAGGAGAAGAGGCTATCAGGAGGAGAGTAGATAAATGATTAAGAAAAAAGTTAGCAGGAAAGAAAAACAAAAGAAGAAGAGAGGAGGAGATGAAGGAGATCAGCGGGGAGGTGAAACAGCAGTTAAGCTCTAATCTCTCCTCTCCCAACGGCAATTCAATGGTAATGATGACACCAGCAGGAAGTTTCCACCCAGCACGCCTCCTCCCTCCTCCTCTTCCGTTTCCTCTTCTCCCGTCTCGTCCTAGCTTATCGTCTCTTCCCCTTTCTAATAGTTTCCTCTTCTCTCCTCTCTTCCTGATTTTTCTTGCTCCTTACCATCCTGCTCTGTTTGCTTCTCTGTTATCTACTCATCTCTTCTCTGCTTTCCTCCAGTTTCCTCATCTCCTCTCTCACCTCTCTACTTCCCATCACTACTCTTTTTATTATCATCCTCTTCTCCTCCTCCTTGTCTTCGCCACCTCCTCTATTATTTCTCCTCTTCTTAGTCCCCTTATTTCTCCTCATCAGTCATTTGCTCATTTCTCTCATCTCCCTTCCCGTTATTCCTTTATTACCTTCTATTATCCTTGTTGCTGCTCTTCCCCCCTCATCTCTTCATCATCCTGCTCTGCTCCCTTTTTTCTTTCTCTCATTTTCCTCTTTTTTTCAGTTTGCTTTCCCCGCCATTTTCTTCACCTCTTCACTCTTCCTGTGCCTTTTTACTTTCCTTTCTTCTCTTTTGACTCCCTTCTTTACCGCATTTTTCTCTCTATTTTCTTATCCCTCCTTCCCTTCTCCCTCTGAAGTACTATCCATCCCATGCTCCTGTCAGATCTTAAGTCCTCCTCTCCTTCTCCTTTTATTTCTCATTTTCCTCTTCCTCTTCCCTAGCCTCCACTTCTCTGTTCCTTTCTTTACCTTTTCTCTCATGTTAAGTTGTCTTCCCTTGTATCCTTTCTTGTCCTTCTCTTCTTTTCAGTTTCCTCCTTTCCTCTCCTGGTTCCTCTCCTCTCATTTCATATTTCTTTCTCCTCCTCTTTCTCATCCTCCTCATCTTCTTCTCCCTTGTTTTCCCTTTTTCCTTTTCTGTTAACTTTCCCATACTTCCTCTCACTTCCTCTCCATCATTTTTCCTCTCATGCTTTTTCTTCTTTCCTTTTAGCCTTTCCTCCAGTCTCATTTCCTCTTCATCTTCTCCTCTGTTCTTCTTTCATTTTCTCACCTCTTCTCGTCGTCTCCTTCCTCATATCTTCTTACCTTCTCTTCTGTTCAGTTTCCTATTATTTCTTCCTCTCCTAGACCTTTCTCTGTCCTCTTCTGTTTCATTATCCTCCTAATCATCTTCTCGTCTCCTCCTCTGTTCCCTTTTTACTCTTCCTGTACTCCTCTGCTGTCCTGGTTTGTTTCCTCCTCTCCTCCTAGCATCAGCTGATAAACAAAATGGTGAGTATTGTGCTCCTCTTTCACCACTCAAGGTTTCCAACTCCATCTCCAAGGTAACCTGCATCATGATCATCAGCCTTTGTCCTCATCATCATCATCATCATCATGGCACTAATGAGGCTAATTCATAACCAGCAGAGATCGGAGTCATGCATCATCTGCAGCTCGACCTCGGCAGGTGAAGAGGCGTGAGGTGCGACCCCGGCCGGTCTGGTCCGTTCTGCTGACCTTCCAGACGGGCCGCCATGCCGGCAAATGTCCGGCGAGGTAGTGGGAGGAAGGCGGATGCTGGTTGGCTGCCGGCGTGGCATTGAGGGCGGCTGACCTTGGAGGAGAGGGAGGTGGAGTCTCTGTTCTCCGTCAGTTAGTGTGACAGCTGAGCCTGGAGGAGACTGAATCATTCACTTTACATCATTAATCATATCGATCAGATTTGGCATCTGAGACAACGTTCAATCACAGCAAACAGCCGATCCCCATCAGGACACAACACATGATCTAATATTAGCTTAAATTTCATACATCTAAATACTCATATCTCTCATATACAGGCCTGAAGTCTAACCCCCCCCATTCCCTCACATTGTGGAAAAACAACAACATTTTAAATCCATCTTTCAATGCTTTTTGACTTCCTGTCGGCGGCTCTCATCTTCAAGCCCATTGGTTCCAACTGAAGACAAATTTTGGTTTAAAACTTTAAAATAAACTTAAACATTTCACAAAATGTAACAGAGGAAATAACAGTTGTGACAGTCCAAAACTTCTGTCAACCAGACTGCACAGTTAAAGTGAAACTCTCACCAAAATGCAACCAAGGCTTTTTTTGTGAATGTATATGAGTCAAATCTTCATGTAAAAGCATAATTACGACGAAAGAGGCTCTTTTAAGATTGACCGTGTTTTTGTTTTCGGTTCAAACTCATTTTCAATGGGAGTGCATGGGGCACTTTTACCCTGACATCAAAATCGCTATTTTTGCAGTCTTTCTCAATTGTTTACACACAAAAACTGGTACTTGAGACACAATGACCACAACATGTAACTCATGCACCAACCCCCTGAACCAATTCTGCTAAACTACAAGCACATTTCCTGCTTTACACTCAAATTGCAGTTCTAAAACACACTTTTTTTCAAAACACTACACACAATTCTCTGCATTTGGCACAATTTTCATGAAGAAAATCTCTTGTTTTCACAAAGAACACACTGTCATTCAAAATTCTAAAGTTAATTGCCCTTTATGCACACTGACTAATCACATGGGCAAACACCTGTCACACAGTTTTATAATTAGCTGTCAGAGCTTTAGCAAAACAAAGGAGAGGATGCAGCATGGTTTCTTTTTTTTTACTCTAACTGTATACAGTAAATTTGTCTGTTTTGTATGTAGACCACTGTATGTGCAACTTTGTGTTAGTTGGGATGTACACTGTGCATTGTTTTTTTGTGGGAAAAATAAAATATATTTGTTACCATGTATTTGTGTGAGTATAAAAACAATATTCTCAAATATTTTACAACACACTTATGTACGTACTGTCCGTAGTAAGTGTAACACTGAACAAAAAAAGGCCTAAGTCATTATAATGAATGGAGAAGAAGCGTTTTCAATTCATCAATGTTTTACATTGAGCACATCATTGTTATACTGGTTCTTATAAATGTCTATTCATATGATGGATTTAGTGTGTCATTTGAAAACAAAACACCATTTTGAAAAGAAATTACATTGTTTTGAATGTCAAGTTTCATTTTGCTGGAGAATTGAGGGGTTTTGTCCATAGTGTGTGTTTTTTGATTTGTGTGTAGAGTTCTGAGAGTAAGAGGCATGCTTTCAGAAAATGTGTGTAAACAATCGAGAAAAACTGTAAAACACTAAGAAGGCTCGACACAACATGAAACTTTACTCGTAGTATCACCAGGGTCTCTACATATGAACACGATCATTGGGAGCATTGTTTGTATGCACAGAGTTTACTAAAAAGAAAGTTTTTGAACAACTCACGTTAGCAGTAGCTTCTTCCTCTAGCCGTCGTCATGGCAGCCCAGACGTACTCGGGGATCGACACGTCTGGGTAGAGTGTATGTGGTTCAGTTGAGCGATGTGTAGAGACCCTGGTGATACCACGAGCAAAGTTTCATGTTGTGTTGAGCCTTCTTAGTGTTTTAAAAATAGCAATTTTGATGCTAGCGTAAAAGTGCCCCATGCACTCCCATTGAAAATAAATTTGAGCCGAAATCAAAAATACAGTCAATCTTAAAAGCACCTTTTTTGTCGTAACTATGCTTTTACATGAAGGTTTGGACTCATAAACATTCACAAAGTAAGCCTTGGTTGCATTTTGGCGAGAGTTTCACTTTAACTGAGCAAACATGTAAACCGCACAAAATATACAGAGCAAATGTGATGAAGCTAGATGTGAAATGTATGGTCTGCTGTGCACAGGGTATCCTTCTATTTTCACAAAATATATTGCTTCATTTTCTAAAAGTTTCAGTAGTTTCCTAAAACCGCTGCTCACTTTAGCTTTAATCAAATGAGCAAGAGTAAATTGTATGGAGGCATTTGTTTGGTGGTTTGGACATTTGGTGGTTCAGTGGGTATTCTGGACAACGGGATGGTGGAACTGAGTCAAAATAAACTACGGTGGCTGTGTTCATGCAAATGAAAGGACGTGTGTTTTTAATAGTTTTTGGACAACACTTGAGATCTATGGCACAAAGCAATATCATGCTTGGACACTCACACATTTCCATGATCAAAAAATAGCCATTGTTCAATCATTACTCAGTCAGTCAAGCTTTGGATTGTATAAGAGAGATAGTCAGTAGGGCAGTGGCATATTTTTAAAACACCCTTACAAAACCAAAAACCAAGAGTGACATTGTAAGGAATGGGTTAAACTGTGCAACATGGTTGTCCACATAAACTTACTTTAATAAAAATAGTAAGCTAATAAAGAGCAACAGAAGCTGAAGTAAGCAACGTGTTGGAAATTGACCTATGAAATTAATGAATGATTTACTTCATGTATTTCTATATAGAGCATGTAAAGAATGGTATGTGGGTTCACTCAAATGAGCAGAAAATATAAGTGTGGTACTTAATTACAGCATCCAGAGTCCAGTCTGCAGCTTAACTAGTCTCTCTGTCCCAGACAGCAGGTCTCTACAGCTGTTGACCGGCTCCTGGTCCTGGTGATGAGCAAGATGGTGGAAAGTTGTCCAGCGACAGTGTCGTCTCTACAGAGAAGTCCAGTGAATATGGTTATGAAGCCAAAAAAGCTCCTCTGTGTGATCTTCTGTGTTGTACGGCCCATAGAGTGTGAGCACAAGACACTTCTGCCAACCGAGCTGACTAACTACTGGTTTAGCACCGAGTTAACTTCAATAGGGATAAAAAGATTTAACTGTGCAGCTCTATCTAGACTTTCCAAATAATATCATCAATTTTATAATACATCATCGGTAAAACGACACAGACTCATGAGTAGATAGTGGGACACATCGACTACACACTTGTTTCAATAATCTGATTCTCTGTCACGATTTATTCAGTCAAGCGACCAAATTTAGATCAGGCTTCCAGTTCCTGCTCACCTCAATCAACCACCTCAACCAATAAATGATCAGTATTGCACTTCTTCACAAATACGACTTCCTCTTACAGCCATTAACTCTTCAAAATAACACACATCATTAATAACTATGCCACTGCATCTTTTCAATACGTATTTACTGCATTTTAGCTTTTGCTAATCACCCTGGAACTAGCTTTATAATCGTATTTGTGCAGGCTTGGGGAGTAAGGGAATACCTGTAACACGTAAAAAAAAAAACAAAGGTAACTATTCTGGCAAATTTACAGACAAAAGATGATAAGTAATCGGATTACATTCAGTCAAATAGGGGATTACAAACAGGATTACAATTTTAAAGCAAAGAATGACGCAAAAGTCAGTAACTAGAGATGGAATGTAACTCAATACATTTACTCTCATACTATACTTTAGTACAATTTTGAGGCACCACACACAAGTACTTAACTTGAGTATTTCCATTTTCTTCTACTTTATATTTCCACCTCCATTTTACAGAATGCATTATGCATCATTAGGCTCATTTTTAAATTAATATATTTTATTGGCAACTGGATAAAAGACACTCTGACAATCAGAAAAATGCTCAATATTGTGTCTGATAATAGACCAGCTAACAAAAATTAATCAAGTTACATTACTTTAATTTTGACACTAAGATTTATGTTACTGACTTAATGTGTTAATAGGTATTTAGTAACTGCCCTCCAAACTTATTATGTGTCTTTAAATCATTTTTAGTATTTTAAATCTGATGCTACTGATTTCATCTTTCTTGCCTGTTTTTAAACAAAGTCACATATTACAATATATGGTATTTTTCAACCTGGTTACATTTTATGAATGTATTATTGGTGCAAAAGGTTTGAGCACCTGTAACAGTGGAATCTGTAGTCCTCCCGGCTGTGTGCATTTGTTTTCAATGCATATACATATACGTATGTGTGTATTGCTGTAGTCTTATCTGTCATAAACTGTAACAAGAGATTACAGGGCGCGTGGTGCCACTGAGAGGAGAGCTTTGACCCTGGGTCAGATCGGCTCATGCAGGTTTAGTTTTCAGACAACAGACGTGGAAGGAAGAGAGTCGGCCGGGAGGAGGGTTAGCAAAACAGAGGAAAAGTGACAGGACGCTAAATTTATCAGCTTCGCATTGGGGTTTATTTATTAATGTGGTTAAAATATAACGTAGCTTGAAAGTTGGCTATATCGCTGTCTCTGCTGCTGTTAGTTTAGCATGTGCAGAATCCACCGGCATCTGATTGGCTGTGGGACAAAAGCCCCTCAGATCAGCACCCGCCCTTTGCACCGTAGACTGAATGCACAGATAGTTTTGCACCACATATCTCAGTGGAGGCGTAATTTGTCATTTGTAGTTAAAGGAAACAGAATCTGTGACTCGTGGGGAAGATTCGAGCAGTTGTACTCACCGATTTGTGTTTGTGTTTTCAAAGAACACAAATATTTTCGTGATAAATTATTTTACATACATTGAACATTCATTGCACAAGTTCACACTCAGATTTGCACATATTCAAATGTTGTCCACAACTTCACATTGTTCAACACAGGTACACAAATATGTTTTGCACCAAATATACTACAACAATAGGAGCAAAAATGTGAGCATGCAGTTTTTTAGTCTGTGACTTGTAGAATAGGATTTGTGCACCTGTGATTAGAATTAAGTAAGAATTTGTGAATGTGTAAGTGTTGTGTTGTATTTGTGGAGAGAAAAACAATCTACAAGTACACAACTCATAGAGTATGTGACCTCAAATTTACTGATACACAAACACAATCACTGTACACAACTACACATTCCACTGTTACAGGTGCTCAAACCTTTTGCACCAATAATACCCTCATAACATTTGTATGTCTACTTAGAACACTGTTCTGCAATATTAGTGCTAACTTCTCTCTTGCAGTTAAAAAAAGATTTTGCTGTGTAATACAGTACGGATCATCAAATCAGACAAATAGCTTTTGTCTTAGTGTTTTCTGCATCATTACGTAGTGCTGAGACAGAATTATATCATAGACGTAATAATCAAGTGCATATTAAAGACCTTGTCAAAAGCTCTTATTTCGGTATGTTATTTGAAGACATTAAAAAGTCAGCCAGAGTTTAAGGTTTGAAATGACTCGCAGTGTTCAGAATACTAGATATTAGATTTATGTGTTGTGCTAGATGTGGCTAACACTGGAGGAGCAGCTACAGAGGTGTGGTGAGAGGTCAGTTTGTAGTTTGTAGTCTTCAACTGACGCCAACTCGAGTGAAATCACCAGGGGGCATTTACCCATGCAGCTTCCTCTGGACACACTATAGATCGATACCGCTTTTTTATTGTAGATCCCCTTTTATGTTAATTAGCTAGCTACGGCTGGTAAAACTGGCAGAGTGTGTTGTAATTTCAGCATAATAAAATCAGCAGTGGTTGACAATGAAGATAAAAAAAAAACATTCTGTCAGTCTTAACTATCTATAATTTTGAACCATTGTTATCGTTACAAACAACCAAACGCAAAGGTTGACAGGTGTGACAACATTATCTAAAGGAGCACTGAAGGACAGGTCACCGTGTTGGCCTTTTAGTATTCAAGTATAATCTTTACAATTTTTGAAGCGACAACGTAGACTAAAAGCTCAACATAAGACATGAACATAAGTGAGCTATTGGATGTATGATGCATTATTGGTCATCAAACATCCAGTTCAGAGCCGACTTCAGTCCAGATGCATCTTCTGTTATGTATTGTAGGATTTTTTCCTTTAAATCTATTTCTGCAGAGTTTTTAAGGCTTCATCATTTTTCCCCACTACTGTGATGAAACCCACCAGATTAAATGTGGACTCAACACAGACCCAATCCATTTCATCATTACACATTCGTCTACTGCGCCTTTCTATTTTATTTTCATCAATCTGTCCTTTCAATACAATCCAGAGGCAGACTTTTAGCTGGATTATGTGTGTATTTGCGTGTGTATGTGTGTGTGTGTGTGTGTGTGTGTGTGTGTGTGTGGGAGGGGGCTTTCTTTTATTTCTGTGTTGTTTGGTTGAAATATCCACAGACAGTGTTCATCTCCATCAAGGCCAGACTTTCTTTTGCTGGAGATGACAAACAGCCATTGTTCACATCTCTTTACTCTAGTCAGTCCTCTTCTGATCTTTGATTCTCTATATTCACTAAATATACAGAACATTCTCTCAGTATTTCTCTCACCTCAGTTGTCGAGTTCTTCTTCCAAGGCTAACAGAGTGTACTTGCGGCTTATACATACTTTAGCCCATTATATGTTTGGAACACTTCACATTCCCACTGAATGTTTGTCAAATTGTCAGTTTAGTCTGATTTCCAACCTCACAGACAGCCACAGTTGCACTTCACTTCAGCTGACTGTGAAAAGTCTACTTGATAAAACTTTCCAGTTTCTGCAGCCAGATGATTCGTCACAGTCAACACTTGCTGCTGACTGCATCTTGAGGTTCTGAGCAAGTGAAAACCCACTGTGACGTCATCCATATGCTTGTGGAGTGGCTTTTTGAATCCTCGAGTTTGGAACTGTGCCATCTCAGTTTATTATTGAAAGGTATGTACGTTCTTAACTTCGGTCATATAGGTAACTTGGTCGTTTTACCCCAAACCACACGGTTTTCCTAAAGATAAACAAACCTGTTCTGTTGCTGCTACGCCTTGGGAATCATTGGCAATCATTGGCTAATCAGTCATTTAGGTATAAAGATGTGTTGCGGTTGCTTTTGCAGGCCTCGGTCATGGTAGCAGCAGGCTAAGCAAACCAGAACAGACGTCCTTCTCTCCACGAAGCTCTTTCAGTTCCTCCGTTGGGATCTTAAACCATTCCCAGGCTAGATGAGATATATAATCCCTCCAGTGTGATCTGGATCTCCTGCCACTAGCACGTGCCCAGAAAATCTCCAAAGGGAGGCACCCAGGAATCATCCTGATCAAATGCAAATACCACCTCAACTGGCTCCTTTCGAGGTGTCGCAGCACCTCACCCTCTCCACAGTGAGCCCAGCTGCCCCATGGAGGAGACTCATTTTGGCTGCTTGTATCTCTGATCCCAAGCAGCTGAAATGAGTTTCCTCCAACCACGTTACTTCTGCATTATTCCTGAGATATTTTAATGAAAGTTGTTGTTCTCTCAGCTTTAAGTAGTGAATCAATGAAGCTGTCAATCACACATCAGAGGGCGATACACAGAGATGAAACAAACATTTGAATAAGAAATAAAGTTATTGAGGAGATTTCTAAAAAGCTGAGGATAAACAACACACAAGAAAAAACATTTTTTTTCTTACAATGTCACGACTTTGAGATTCCTGTAGTTTTCATGGGGTAAAAAGACACAGTCTCCAGAGAGTTTCAGTAAACCGACAGCACTGCAGCCGCATGCAGACACAGAAACACCTACAACTCTGCTGATCTACCAGAGAAAGATTTACAATTCAAACCCCAGAAACTGCATTTCTGACACTTTCATTTCTGTGCTTTCTTTCTTGTTTTTTGGGGAGTGAGGGGAGATGAAGCCAGCTGTGGTGGCTTGGAGCAGGAAGTTGTTGTGGTGGAGTTTAGGTAAAGAGAACGTGCAGGAACCAAAGGAAGCACAACACTGAGAGGAAACAAACGAATAACAGGAAAAACAAAACCACAAACAGAAACTACATGTGCGGTGCATTGATTTGTGTTTGAGTTTGTGATGATAATACACACACACACACACACACAGGCCTGTATACTCAGGAGATTCTGCAATCTATGCCATTTCCTCCTGTAGTGAAATATTTGTATTCCCTGTAACAGCCGAGGGCGGCGGCAAAATTTATCTTCACATCCACATCTGAGCGTCTCGGCTGCCAAGTCGCCGCCCGGCACCACTGCCGCCGCCTGCTGCCGCTGCCCGCCGTGCTTGAAAATCTGCTCTAATAAGCAGAGCTGGCTGCTGAGGCACTGCTCAGTAAATATTACTCAGTAAATATTACGCTTACCAATCAAAAACATCACAGTTCCAATATGACTCCCTCTAAATATCAGACTGGAGGCTGAGTTATACCACTGCATGCCCTTATTCATTCTCCTCATAATTAGTCATTATTCGCTCACATCCAGCCAACGAACGACTCTCTCCGGCTGGAAGTTTCTTCTCTGCTGTGATGAAAAATGTTGGGAAAGTTTCCTCTCCTCTGGCTGGGAGTTTTTTGTTTTTTTTTTCCTCTCTGCTGCGGAGATTTGGAACCCAACTGTGTCAGATTTCATTACATTCTCTCAGACTTAATCACATTGGCTTTCCTTTCATTTGTCGCTTGTTCATCATTTCTTTCAATATTTTTCTCATTGTCAACAAATCTCACACCTGACCAAACCAATGAATGATGAAATGATCTTCCTAACAAGTATCACGTGTGTATCACAGCCTGATTTGCCATCTTCCTCTGGGCCATAGAGCTCCATTTTTGTCTGACATGTTTTTTGTTGGCACAGTTTACTTTTGGTTTAAATTGTAAATAAATAATTTACATTTGCTCCCACTTCTGTTTCCTCTGCCTTTACCTCGGTTTTAAATTGAATGAGTTACTCTCCTTACCCCCTAGACATTTGAGGGATGTTACGTACTCAAGACCTCAACCCGTATTTGTATACAGATCCCAGATGAGTCCCCACATTCTAAAGCTGTATAGTTTTGATCTCTTGGTATTTCACTTGAATATTTCCATTTTGTGCTACTTAATATTTTCAATCATTATAGAGGCAAACATTAGTATAGATGCAACAGTTTGCATAGGTTACTTTGCACATTTCATTCCACATTAGAGCCATAGTCGATTCCAATATTCAGGAAAACGCTGAATATACAGACATGTAAATCCATGTCAGTTTATGTATGAAATTACTTTTGATACTTGAGTACATTCGATATTTGATACTTTACCACGGTAACCGCTAAGTGCTGCTAACTGAAGTGTCAGTTTGCCACACTGTAAAAACTAAATTGGAACAAAACTACAATATTCTGGCAGCAGGGGTGGCAGGCATTTCAGCTTTAACTTAACATGAAGTTTTCAATAAAGAAAATAATGCATGCAAAAAAAAAAAAAACATTGTAAATAATCACAAGAGGCTTATTTTGAAGGATATTCTGTGTATTTCAAAAATAAAGGGAAAATCTATGACATAAACTTTTTCCATGAAATTACAATTCTTTTACAGTGCAGTTAGCTCAGTTAGCTATGCAGTTAAAGGTCCAGATTGGGAGCTCGGACAGGTATAACAAGACAGGACGGGCTGGGTTTAGCTGTGTAGCATGCTTCAGTAGATATCACTGCAGCAAAAATTTTGTTTTTGAGTTAACTTCAAACATCTTAATTCTTCACATTCTGATGATAATTTCAGCTAATTTTCGATAACTATAAACCAAAATACTTACATGTTGGACCATTAAGACTTTTACTCAAGTATGATTCATATAGTTGATTTGGGTTCCTGTGCCTGATTCACTTGCAGATAAAAGAAACAGGTCCACAAGTCAATAAAATAACAATAAAGGTAAGTGGAGGAACTACGTTCTGCTGCAGAGGAGGAAGATAAAGAACAGCAGTGTAATGAACGCCAGGGTGTGAGTAACAACAGTCGACATCAACTCCTCCTGAGCTGAGGGTGTGTGTGTCTGTGTGTGTGTGTGTGTGTGTGTGTGTGTGTCTGTGTCTGTGTGTCCAACATCTCCATAATGGATTGTGACTGGTTGATTGAAGTTTACTAAGAGCTGCTAATTGGACCAGAATGGAGACGTGGTTTTGTGAGTGTGTTTCTGTGTGTGTGTGTGTGTGTGTGTGTGTGTGTGTGTGTGTGTGCTGTGAGTGTGTGTGTGTGATTTATGCTCAGTTTGTTTTAAATCAGATGCTCGTGATCAGACTGAGGCAGAGCTTTTTCTTCTTTTTTTACTTCAAAACACATCAATCAAAGTTAAACGTGTCATCCATCATGCAGACCTTTGTGTGTGCAGTTTTCTTTCCTCACCTGCAGGCCTCACCTGGCTAAACTGCTTGTTTTCCTCCCTCTCTGCTCACCCAGGCTGTTTGTTCTCCGTCTGTGTGAAGCCTCTGTGACGAGCGGGGCGGCTATTAGCCAAATGGCTGTAATATTACTCCCCTCAGACTCCACAGTCACTTTGCTCCTCATGTTGGCAATCTGTCTGAATGTGTTCTCCGTTATTGCTTCTGCTCCCCTCCGCCAGCGGACATTATTAGAGTTTGGTTTTTTTCTTTTGTGTTTTTGCATAACAGGCGAAAGCCGACACGCTAATATGCTGCTGCTGTTGTTCAGAGCAGCAGTGAGGCGATGAGAGCCGGCAGGTAAAACCTCCCTGTTCCCGACCGCTCAGGACAACCAGCTCATGTGTCAAATGTCCTGACATCCAATATGGAGGCTGGAATACACAAAAACTTGCGTACCCTGTCACTAACAATGACAATTACATTATAGAACGATAGTTATGGAATGTAGATACAATTGAAAACAAGGTCTAATTTCATTAACATTTAAGGGAATATTTTGACCTTTATGGTTCAAGTGTTCAGTTAGCCCCATTCACACTGCCCTTTGAGTGCGGGGATTCTACACCAATTTTCTGCCTCTGTGTAAAAGTCTCGGAGGCGGGCGGGGGTGATATTTCGCTCCGGCGCTGATGTGCCTCTGGAGGTTGTATCAGAGGTGCAGCATTGGTGAACCGCACCAGTGCAAATGGACAAGCTGGCGGTGCGGAGAGAGGGCGTGTCGATCTGATCTGACATGTCGATGTGACAGTCTGATAACTACACAGGTCCTTCACTCAACTAAAGAGAAATGTCCCACAAAGCAACGTTACAGGACCAGACAAAAGTAAAATAGTAACTGTAACTGTCTTTGGCAACTTATATGAGGGAAAAAAAGTGTCTGTCCTCCCGCAGGTCCTACCGACTCTTCGTCACATTTCTGCCTGAAAAACAGCGTCTGTCACCGGCAAAGAACTTTAACTCACCAAGGTGTGTAAAAAAAAATCACTGCGACTGTCAGCCCTGACCGAGACTTCAGTGAACTTTCCCCCAGAAAACAGCCTCCCTCCCCGCAAGTGACAGAGTCAGACAGCGTCCAGTTTACTGACTACATAATTATGTAATTTAGAACGAAAAACGCAACTTTGTCACTCTACAGGATGTTTGATGGATCTCAGGATCTCAATCACAACACATTATAACAGCATCCATATGATTATAAACTGTCAGCAAGTTCATGTTTAGATTGACAGGAGGGACAACGGGGAAACATCTAAAAACAACACACAGACGTCAGCATCATGACGTGTACCGTCACTTCTCTGTAGGAGCCGCAGCGTCAGCTTTCTGTGTGAATTACACATCGGTACGTCTGCTTGGCTCTGTGTGAACAACCAACGGCGGAGAACCGGCAAAACGCCACTGCGGTGATAATGCGCTGTCTCTGTGTGAAAAGGGCTAGTGGTGTACATCTCCTGTGGTTTGAAGAAACTTGTTCCAGTCTTAAAACTAATTATGATGGTATTGTTGGTGTTCTGATGCTTTTGAGTGACATTATGGGAAATGTAGCATGGCAGTATCTAAAAGCCAGGCTATCTCAGCCTCTGCTTCCAAACTAAACAGATCCAAATCGATTTGTAAATGTATGAAGATTGTAGATTTTCCTGCTCTAAGATCATTTGTTATTTTACATTTTAATGACTAAATTCTTCAGATAGCCTTCCTGTCTGAAGACTGTCACATCATTAAGGTAAAATAAAGTTTTCTGTTAAAGGTAAATCTTTTGAAATACAAGATGTTCCATCAGCCAAGTTTCCTTCCTTTCCTTTCCACAAACCCTCACCATGAAGAGTAGAAACAGAGTAAAGAAACAGAACCTCTGAACTGACCCAAAGAAAGTATAGATTTAAGTTATTAAACAAGAAAAAGTCAAGAACCTCTAAAGTCACAAGTCAACTTTCCATCATAATATAAAGCTCACTGAAAAAATAATTTTCCGAAGAAATACTCATTGAAATATGTAATCAGTAAGAAACTAATGTAACAGATGATAAGAAACTATTATATTATTATCTGTAAACACGTGTACCTGCGTCAGTGTTTGATGTTGAGTGGTTTGTTTTTGTAGCTTTTAAAATGTGTCTTTGTTTGTGAACTCCTATTTTGTCAAATAGAAACACATAAACACTGTGAGTCACTGATGTCAGCAGCTATTATCACTAGGTGGGCGACGTGACAACAGTCCGGTCAGTCCGGTCAGAACTCAGATTCTCTCTCTCCGTCCCAAAACACTGACAGAAATGAAATCTACTTTGGGGGTGCTTATTTTTTTAACTTTAACAGTTCCACACTGCTAAAGGTAGACATTTCAACAAAACAAGACTAAAATCTGCACTTTACACAGATCAGATCAGGATTATCATTTACGTTTTGTCAAATAAACTGTTCATACTTATTATAATTTATGTTTAAATAAAGAAATTAGAAATTATAATCTATAAGCCTTAAATGTACCTGACTGGTTGTCCTCCAGTAGACCCTCCTCATGCAGCTCTACCCGCTGCTCTGCCTTCACATGTTCTATTAAAAAAGGCTTGATAGCTTAATTTTGTACCAAACTCTCCTTCTTCAACAACAAGACATTTATCCAGCAGACGTCAGATAAGAGCAGATTATATCAGATGAGGTACGCTCATATCAGTCTTTATTGAGGCAGTTTGTTGAGCTGCTCCAGCAGGCAGCAGGGGGCTCGCAGATCCAGTCACATGTGAAGGAAGTGTTAAAACAAAGTGTAAAATAATAATAACAGCTGCAGAGTTTCAGAGCTGCTGTTGTCAGCACTCAGGTAAGACACACACACAAACACGGACACACACACACACACACAGAAACACATACAGCAGCAAACAGGGGTACTGTAAAGTGTGCAGGGTGTTTTGCAGCGTTAAATAATTCACTGTGATATAATTCTAAAGGAATGGGTGGAGGTATAAATACAACGAAACAAGCTCACAGCCTCAGAGTCAAAGTTCATCCAGTAGATAAAAAGAACAGTTTGTGATCCATTAGATCACATAAAAGTGATCTACTGTATATGAACCATGCGACTGGTGGATTGTATTGGGGTGTGAATGAATGCCTGAGAGGATTCAAGCTAATGTGAGCAAGTATAATACAAAGTACAACTACGCTAGCAGATTAAAAAAACTCAACCTTCCCTTTTGGTTACACACAGGAGATGGACAGCTGTCCCCTGAATGAAAGTGCTGTGTTTGTTTGACCGAACTGTCCATCCCCAATCTTCTGCTGCTGTAACAAATGAAAAGTGTGTTTCATTCAGGTCAAACAGAATCAAGGTGCTGCCATTGTGCATATTGGCTCACTACAAAGCCTCCGCTACACTAAATGGAATGGAGCCATCATTAATTAAACCTGTGTTTCAGTGATGCCACTCTAACCTGACCACTTTCTTCAGTAACGAGCAATCTAACGCGTTAATATTTCCAAACCAGTAATCAGATTAAAGTTACTTATTCAAATCACTGTGCGTCACTATTATTTTTGTCATTTTCCTTAGTAAAAATATATATTTTTGCTTTCTTCTTGCATCTTGGGGAGTGATGTCAAGTACGCGACAAGTCAGGTTTTCAGCACGAGGACAAGTCACGTGTTACACCACGCAGCTACACAAACACAAACAACAGCGGAGGGAGGAGAGAGATGCGCGTTTTCTAGCTGGAAATACAGTCATTATTTTGAGTTGGTGTCAGCTAAAGATGGGAATATTAAGGTTTGTTGTACACTCTGTGCTGGCGACAAAGTGCTATCAAGCTTCAAAAACACGACGTCAAGTTTGAAGAAACATTTGGAGTCGCAGCACAGTTAAGTTTACAGAGCAAGTCCCACCAGGTGGTGTTAAAGTGAAACTCTCGTCAAAAAGCAACCTGCAGGGGCACTCTTATGCTAGCATCAAAATCGCAATTTTTAAAACTCTAAGAAGGCTCGACACAACATGAAACTTTGCTCGTGTGTAGGGTCTCTACACATGAACACGAGCATTGAGAACATTGTTTGTGTACACAGAGTTTACTAAAAAGAGAGTTTTTGGACAACTCACGTTAGCGGTAGCTTCTTCGGCGCAAACAAACAAAAAGTGTCTATCTCTGAGTGTGACCTAACAGGTACGAGGTCCACCATTAACACTAGAATGGCCAAGACGGTCATTTTGACCGTTTTCAAATTTATATGTGCAATAACTTTGTTAACTTCCATGACTTTTCCTAAAAGTGTTTGAATTTTAATTTTAAATAGTTTTTATATAAATTACACAAAAGACAAAGAAAATATGATAGGTTATACCTATTCCAGCCATAAGCGGTCATATTGACTGCACATCATTCATTCATCACGGGTTTCATGGTTTCATTTTTGGCGCAGTTTGCTGCTCTCTTTGTCTCTCTTGTCTCTAACTGTGTTAGCGGTCTCCAGCTGCGCTTCCTTGCGAATTTCCTTGTGAATTAATTATTATATAGTTGTATTATATAGCCTGGTTGTCACCATGGGCAAACCAAAACGGGAGTTCCCCCTCTGTGAAACAGCGAGCGGAGCTGTTCAAGACGACTGTGCTGAAGTGATGCGACTGATTGACAGATTGCCCACCCAGTGAGATTCATGAAAAATGAAAAAAAAATAGGCCGATATTTTTTAAATATAATTTGCTTTTAAAGCTTCATAGTGTTTTTTTTTTTATTTTATTGAACATTTAAAATGTAATACACAAATATACACAAAAAATAAAAACAAACTTCATCTTGAAAGTGATTGACCGATGTCCAGAAGTTCACCAGTGATCAGAGGGCGGGTTACTGGAGCAGATACAGCTGTTGGACAATGGCTAAACGGGCTAAACAGTTATCTTTGAGCAACTTTTTCAAAAAACCACGTCAGTCTGAAGAAAATTCAGACCAGGCTGTGCTCAAAGAGGCTGGTCATCACGAGGCGTGCTCAGGGAATGAAGGAAACACGTCCTCATCACCATCCCTGGAGACAAGTCATGCTAGCTTTTGTGCTAATGAACCAGCTCCGACCCACAGACCGCCACTGGCGGTATCTACTGAGCAAATCCGGGCATCTTTGGATTTATCATCGCTGGAGGAACCAGCCACTCAACCTAAGCTGATAAGATTCCCAGCTACTGTAATAGGTGGAAAATCACGATCATTCAACGCCAACTGCTTTGGGAAGTATACATGGAAAGAGTACAGCTAAGAGCAAGATGCGGTGTTTTGTAAAGCTTGCAGACATTTTCTGGAGATGCACACAGAGACTACTTTTATAAGAGGTGGCTACAAAAACTGGAAACTTCTGGGAGATGCCTGTGACAGACATGAGAGCAGTAAGCCAGAGCAAAGCCGCGGGATGGTGTTGAACCAGCTGCATAGTGATGCGGCGGCATTTGTGGAGAGAAACCGGGAACATGTTAAGGTTGTCCTGGACATTGCTATGATGTGTGCCAAGCTTGAAATCCTACTTAGGGGCCACAGAGAAACCGAGGACGCGCTCAATAAGGGTAATTTTTTGGAGCTTTTTAAATTTGTGTCAAAATATGCACCAGAAATTGAAACCCGACTGGAGGGGCTGCAGAGCTCAACACTATGTGCAACAGACTGCATACCCCTTATAGAAACGCTGAAAGCTACATATGCGATTTTCCGGGATGATTCTGATGGCAACTTTGAAAAAGTCCTGAGACAGACTGAAGAATTAATGGAAAAGCAGGAGATAGCCAACTGGGATGTGGCTGTCTCTCTTGAGCGCAATCTGCCTTCAAAGTTTCACACTTCTGTTGTCACCACGACATCGGGGAAAACATCGGCTATCAAAAGCAACTATGATTTAAATGCTCTGTGGAACTGTGTTCTGGACAGACAGATATCAGAGTTAAACTGCCAATTTAAAGAGGACACATACGGAGTGAAGAGAGCATCAGCCTCTTCTGCACCTGGATCTGCCACTTTTGGCGACAAAGACATTCTAAAGGCTCCATGTGACTTGTATGGGATTGAAATAGCTGATGCCGAACATACTGTGTTCACTCAGCACATCAAAAGGAAAATGGATTGGGACAACTTCCCCACACTGATGGAAATACTGGACAGCTGCCCTTTGGACATTTTCCCCAATGTGACCAGTCTGTTGAGGGCCATCAGAGCGCTTTCTTTGACCTCCTGCAGTGTCGAGAGACTTTTCTCCGCAACAAACAGGATCCAGACGCGCCTGAGATCATCCATGCTGACTGGACGCCTCAATAACTTTTGTCATTTGAAAAGGAAATGATTGACAGTTCGGATTATGATGACATAATCAATGCGTTTAACTCAAAGCCCAGAAGACTCCAGACTGCCAGTACGACTGTTTTTTTTTGTTTGTTTTTTAATTTATTTTTCTCTGTAAATGTATTCTGCCCCGCCGGGGCATGTTGTGATTGTGGTTGTGTACATACGGTATTCAATTTGTCAGACATTTAAATTAGGGCTGTCAAAGTTAACGCGTTAATAACTCATTAACGCAACGTCTTCTTAACGCCGTTAATTTTTTTAACGCGCGATTAACGCGAAGTATATATAAAAAAAAAAAAAAAAACGTGCATTGTATGATTTACAGCCGTCGGCGGCACCCGTAGTCTTGATACAGAAGGTGGCAGAAGAATAAGAAAGGGAATCAGAAGAAGAAGAAGCAGGGTTGGCGGTTCGTTAATAACACGGCAGACTGAAAAGCAGCACTCGCTGCAAACTCCTCACCTCTGCTGTCACTCACGGTGGCGGACATTTGTTTCTCCATTGCCCTGATCATTTTGTGGGACACTCTCTCATGGCGTGCCTGTTTGCTGATAACTCATCCCTGCATGTTTATCTCAGGCTCCTCGCTAGCCTTCTTCCTCCCTCCAGCAGGCAGCCTGGCCCTGCTGCTGTCCTCCTCGGACAGATGCTGAAGCCGTCGTACAGGAAAAACGTGCAGTGTCAGTGGACACCACTTGCAAGCCAAACAGACGGCAGATACAGAGAGCCCGTCGCCCCCCCTCGCCTAAAGCAGACAACCCTGGATTTATTTTCCTGCATGATTCGAAGTGTTGAATAAACATTTTCATAATGCAAGCATATTTGACCTTTCTTATGTTGTTAAAAGTATTAAGAACATGAAAAAAATACATTAAGGTACATTTAGAACAGAAAAAAATGTGCCAAAAAAATTGCGATTAATTTGCGATTAATCGCGAGTTAACTATGGACAAAATGCGATTAATCGCGATTAAAAAAATTGATCGTTTGACAGCCCTAATTTAAATACATGTGCACTCATTATGCACACTGAACTGTCCAAGGTGCTTAACCCGTGTCTGTCTCGTACAGTAGTGTGAAGTTTTGTGCTATTAGTAAACAGAGAAAAACATGTCTCTTGTCTCGTTGAATAGCAGCAAAACAATAAAGCTTCATCAAATAGCCTACATAAAGTCGATCTCTCTAGTTCTCTCCCTCTTTTTCCCCTTTTGGGTCTTAACAGTGAAATTTAACAGAACAGAGGTCCGGTTGTGGAGTAGCGGTCCCCACTGTATATCTACTCATAGGTATATTATTTGTACCATAGGCTAATTTACAGTGGCCTGGCAGATTTTATTATAGCCTATCACAAATCATTTACATACATCTCATATCAGCTTTAAAAATAATCAGGCCCATCCTGATTTTTCCAGGCCCACCCATTAGCTACGTTCTGGCTCTGCCACTGAGCTGAGGGCAGAATACATGGAGGGGAACGCGGCCACGGCAGTTGGTAGGTGGGCAGCAGCAACAACCACCGCAGCAGCAGCAGACACGGAGACAGAGGCAGTGCCGGTCCGAATGAGCTGCAAACGGAACAAAACGTCGGGCATTTGAAATGCCACAAGCCCGTGTGTGGTAACTGTGTGAGGAGAGCGGAGGTAATCTGTGACCAGTGATCAAAATAGGGCTGGGCGATATGGCCTCAAATCAATATCACGATATATTGAGCAACTCACCTCGATAACGATAAATGAACGATAAGTAACCCCCCCCCACACACACACCTAAAAAAAGGAAAACAAATCCTGTGTATTTACAGAAATGCCACTTTAAAGGACTGTAAAACTACATTGTAGTTAAGATTTATATTATTTATTTAGTAGTTAAGAACAACTGATAAGCACACGATTGAACAGCTGAAAAGCACAGATTACTTGAAATGACAACAACTGAACAAGTTTAAAAGTATAAAATATACAGTCCCTTATAAACAAATTCTAAGCTTCTCGCTTTTTTCATTTCTTCAAATTGAATCACATGGTTGTACTGCAGGTGGTGGAAGAGGTTAGATGTAAATAAATAAACATTTTGAGGACTTCAGAATCAGAAACTAAGTCATGAGACAAAATATTCGAGAAGTTGACATTGCTGCTTAAAAATGTTAACCTCTTGAGCATTAGAGAACTTTTTTTTACCATTGTTTTTTTTAACGTTATATATTTTTGATAGACACAGAATCTGTTTCAGAAGTCAGTGGGTCACATGACATGGAAGCTATTGAGAAAAAAAAAATCAAGATTTCTGCATATTAATATTCATATAAAACAATATTCATATAAAATAGAGGAAGCACTAAAGTACAATAAACATAGCTGTGTCTCATTCGTCCAGTTTACTAATACAATCTGCTGCTGGAGTCACTGGGCCCCATGACATGGAAGATATTCAAAGAACTGCAATTATTTTGTATTAATATATTTATGCTAAGTAATTTGATGACAGTCCCTAAATCAGTTTCCAGCGATTCAGTGCCATGTTCTGGGAGGTGAGCTGACCGTCCTCCTGCTGCTCACACTGGGTGAACCTCAGTAAAGTCGCGGCTGGACCCGAGTAGAGCTTAGAATCAAGCCCGACCCGAGCCCGTTGTGTCCGAGCCCGGCCCGACACACTGAATGTAATTATGAGCCCGAGACCGATTTAAACCCGACAACTGTTTTATACGTGGGCTGTTATAACCGACGTTCTCGACTACAATTGCGAGTTGTTTGAGCTACAGAAATCTTAATGAATAATGCAACAAGTGCCGCACTTAATGCACTCGACAAAGCTGACATGGTATTATCACGGCCCACGACTTGTTTAAAATGGGTCCACACCTCCGACTTTCCTCCACACTTGCTCAAGGTTAATTCTACTGTCTTTATTTTTTTCTTTATATCTTCATGCTCCATGTTGCACTTAAGCTACACAATCAGTGATGCCGGTAACGCGTTACTAGTTTTGTCATTTTCCTTAGTAAAAATATATATTTTTGCTTTCTTCTTGCGTCTCGGGGAGTGACGTCACGTATGGTCACTCACGTGTCAGACCACGCAGAGACACAAATGCAAACAACAATGGAGGGAGGAGAGAGATGCGCGTTTTCTAGCTGGAAATACAGTCCTTATTTTGAGTGAATAAAAACCAAAACACAAATGTTTGATCAATGGACTGGCCCGGCCAAAGACAGTGGCCTGTTGCAGCCTTGAACGCAGCATCATTACACAAACTGTCCGCGACTCACAGCGAGAGTGGGTTCACTTGATTACTAACCTGGCATAGCTGGTGTTGCATCAGCGGGCGGAGTTTGCCATCAAATTAATGTAAAATAAGCACATCGGTATACACCAGGGTAGATTAATCAAGTGGACCTTACATGTCCCCCCTGTCCCTAGTGGATGTTATGCCCATGACACCGAATATACCGACATGGCCAAAATGACATCGGTTATCGTTGTAAATTTTCGGTTTATTGCCCAGGCCTAGATCAAAACGGCTCTTTTTTTTTGTATTAGAGCTTTTTTGATTATTATTAATTTTTGTTATATATTATAGATAATATTTTTAAAATAAATTGTTTAATAATCAAATAAGTTACTTTTAATTATTAATTTTCTTGTTCTGAGATTTCTCTAATTATGCATTTACATGAAGGTTTGACTCATATACATTCACAAATAAAGCCTCGGTTGCTTTTTGGCGAGAGTTTCACTTTAAGCAAAGAGCTGCGAGCAAAGCCACGGCCTCCACTTCTGCAGGAGGTCCCCCACCACCCAAACAACAAAGGCTGGACTTCAGTGCAAAACAAGTACGTGGGGGAGAGTTGAAGAAGTTGGTCGCGCGGTATGTTGTAGAGGAAAGGCACCTACTGAATGTAACTAATAAAGTAAATTGTAATCTAACTTAGTTACTTTAAAAAACAAGTAATCAGTAAAGTAACTAAGTTACTTTTTAAAGGAGCAATCAGTTATCAGTAATCTGATTACTTTTTCAAGGTAACTGTGGCAACACTGCTGTGTTTACCTCCTATTTCATGTCAATATGGCTACCATGAACAGGCACAATCTCCTAATGACGCTACTAACACAAAATGGCAGCGATGGCAGACAATATTTTGGCTTCACTTTGGAGCAGTCGGAGGAAGTGTAGACGCGTCATCCATCTGAATATACAGTGAATTAACTTAACTGCAGATTATGTTGCATTTCTTTGTAGCAAAACAATACAACAATCCTTTTTTTACAACTGTCCTACCCTATAGTTCTACTTTGAGAACTTTCCCTTCTGAGCCGCCTGCAGACAACAAACTGTTACTGTCTCCAGTTTGTAAAATAAAAGTACAGTCAACTGTGTTTACTGGCTGCTGAGGTTCACAGCTACTGAACATTTACAGAGTTCTGGAGCTTTGAAATCTTTCCTGAGGAGCTCGAGAGATGAGAGATGAGGAGGCTTGTGTGAGGGCGACACACACACACACACACACTGCAAACAGTGCAGCTCATATTGTTTCATTTCAGCCAAGAGCAGAAAACTAATTTCTCGTCTTTCCCCCTCCAACAGTTATTGGATGAATTCTCAGTGAGGAATTCTGCTGCAGACTCATCTCACTGAGACCTGCCGGGGACGCCACACCCACTGTGTGTACGAGTGTGTGTGTCTTTTTACTTCTGTCTTTGTGAGGACCAGTATGAGTCGAGACCTGAGGATGGGGATAGAAGGGGAGAGAGCTTTTTTAGGTATTTTTAGAAAACAAGGACAACAATTCAGAAAAAAAGATTTTTTTGTTAATTATAATCTCTTACAATTCAGTGGGAAATATTACGTTTTACTACATTAATTAAACAGAAATGGGGACAAGTTACGTTGCAGATGATTGTTTTAAAACAGAAAATATACTATAGAAATAGACGGCGTCATGGGTGTTTTCAGTTAGCACCGTGCTCCAGAAGAAGGGTTAGTGTTAGATTGAGGATGCATTTGATGGAGGAGGAGGAGGAGGAAGAGAAGAAGGAGAGGTCCCATGATGTTCACTGTAATGTAAATGTTGTCTGTTTCAATTGTTTTAACCGTTGAACTAGTCACCACAACATCACCAGATTCCCTGAACAAATTGATTGTGATTCTAAGAGTTGTTTCATGAGGAGAAACTTTACAAGCTTTGTGAAAAAGCTACGACAAATTCTAAATCATTGTCTCCTTCTTGTAAATCGAGCATTACATCAGAACATGAAGTTGTTTGTCTCCTTGTAAAAAGTGTCAGTTTGTGGCAGCATGTCTGTACCAGCCTGTCTGCTTCTGTGTCTAAAGTGCTATAGTCTTACCTGCCAACTGTAGCAGCTGTTTCACCATTTACACTCCATTTGTGAAAGAAGAAACATTTTACTGATCTAAACATGTCACATTTTACAAAGACACTAAACAGTAACAATATAGGCTACTTCTTTGTCCCTGTGGAGAAATTCCCCAGACTCCCTTAACAAATGTCTCACTATAGTGAGTTGTTGAGTTGGAGACACTTTATTAACTCTGTGAAACTCTGTCTCTGACTCATTCTTCCCTGTTTGGACCTTCTTAGTAGTATTAGTGCTTCTCAGCAATAATAACTTCACTGAAGGATGTGACTTCCTTTCCCAGGGACAGAAGAAAATAGAACAATTAACTGTGTAATTGGACCATAAGATCACAGCTTTCTCACCACTATGCACCACACTACCATGTGCATGCTCACAGTCTGCAGCTTTATATATACTGAATACTATATACTTCATATTTCCACATTGTTCATTAGTTGTCATCACTTACATGATGGCGTAGGTGGAGGGCAAAAGAGGGGAGTAGGGAACGTCAGGTTGTGGAGTGTTAAACCCCCTGTGGTCCGTCTGGAGGATGGAGCAGAAATTAAAGTCTCGCTAATTAGCAAGTGATAAAAATAGTTGTGGAAACGGTCGGATCTGGATCACGGTTTGCACTTCAGCCTCCGTTCTGACACCACGGAGCTGCTGCTGTCTGCACGAGGTGCAGTTAGAGAGAAGTCAAAACAGATTAATCCAAGTGTTGAAATAAAAAAAAAATAATAAAAAACACTCACACAGCATGAGGAGTGAATGAGTTAATTAAAATATTTTTCTAAAATTGTCCACTTTGATACCTGAGGTTTTATTTAAGTCTTAATTCTAACATTCTTTCAAATATTCTAATACTCAGAGATAATGTTTAATTTGCAAAGAAAGTGAGAAATAAGGTCAACAATTCACTCCAGTCAGCTTCATTTAAGCACGTAGGTGTGCAAGATAACAAGCTTGTCTGACTCGTTTTCAACCTTCAAGATATTTTCTCTAAAAATGTAAATATTCTAGCAGTAAGGTGAGGTAATCAGGTTCAGTTTCTGGGAAAATAAGGGAGAAATACCTAAACAAAATATACTTTGTGTGGAAAATCTAATATCACATCACATGTGAAAATAAATACACATAAAGGTTCAAAAGCAAAAACAATTATGTCAATTCTACACACAGGAATAAAATACATTTAAATCAAACATACTCCACTTGGGAGAAACAGTCTGAGCCTGTTGGTTCATATTTTGTCTTCTTACAGAACAGACACACTAACTGTCAAAAACACACAAACTGAGACATGCACCACAAAGGCTGGTTGTATTACAAGTTAAAATGAAATCTAAATACTAATCGAACATCTATTCATCAAAACTAAATGTTTATTTTGTTCATGTTTTGTGTTGGCTACGTGCTGAAATCACAATTTAAAAATGTCAACATGTCACAAAGACAGCCGCAGACTCTTCTCACTTTCACTTTTTACTGTCAGTGTTTGGTAAGTCAAGTCACTCCCCCTGACACCCCCAGACACTGCACTCACTGGCAGTTTATAGATTTGATCAAGATAATAGGCAAGGTTTTACCTGTCTCATGCTATAATGTTCCATTTTATAGACTGTTCAAAATGCATGAGAAGGAACAGACTCTGCATAATTATTGATAAGTAGTGGAAATAAACATAATCAAACACAAAAGAAACAACTTTATAAAAGCTTAATATTTCTTTATCTCGTCTCAATCAGAAAAAAATATTCTCTGCTGGACGTTTTTTTAGACACTCAGACTTAAAAAAAAAAACTAGACTGAAAATATGACATGAAACATTCGAGTCAACATGTCTCAGGTAAAGTCACAAGTTTTTTACATCCAAGACTAAAAGATGACTCTTGAGTCAGCTCAAGTCACTGTTTTTCGATGAAAACAAAACAAAACAAAACAAAACAAAATAGGGGTTCACTTGTAAAGATGCTGCTCAGTGCAATTAGTGGTCAAAACCTCCACAGTGTCAGAGTGTGAGGGTGGAAACAGGATCACCAGCCAATATGTTAATACTGTTTAAATATGCAAAAACACAGATGTGCTCCTTTAATCTTAGAGCATGTGGATTGCATTCTTTAGTCAGCTTTATTTCAGCACATTATTAAAACACAATCTGGACTTTTAAATACATTTCTAAAGAAAACATCTGAATAATCTCGTCCCAGTGGATGATGTTTCATCTCACTGAAATAAAATGATTTTCAGGAAACGACAATGTGAGTAAATGACTTGTAGGTTTTTTTTTATTTCTTTTTTGCAGTGTTCATCCGTCTCTCTTCTCGAGGGGATTTACAGATAAAACATCGTCATCATCTGCATCAAACCCACTGAAGGGCCTGCAGAGACTTCTTGTCAACAGATTAGGAATCACTCGAAGTGAATTGTCCTCATCATTAATATGTGCATAACATGAACGAGCCGGCACGCCGCCGCCGCTGATGAACAATGAGGCCGTTTCATCTTCGGCTGAGTGCGACTCTGATGAATATTCAGACGAGGGGAAACTCAGCTTTAAACGGTACACACTGAGCCTCTTAGCTAAATCAGCACTCGCTCCTTTATTAACATACTGGAATCTGTAATTATGCCCTGTCGCGTGTTAGCTTTACACAACACAACTGCAAAAAGATACAACAAAAGGAAGACGACCGATGTTATGTGTGATTAGAGATGCAGGAGCGTATTTCTATGTATATAAGAATAGATTCAGTGTGCTCACTGTAACTATACTGCAAAAAAAAGACAATGGTTGCCAGATATTCTGTTAATTTTTTGGTCCTAAAATCTGGTGGTTATGGTTGAGTTTCCACTGCCTGGTCAATATAATGAAGTTCATGTTTCAAGCTCCAGTTCAGACATGATGTCAGCAGGATAATAACTTAGAATGTAGGACAAATGTCAATATCAACTGCTTCACAGAAAAAGCCACAAAAGTTGGAGGAAAATCGGAAAAAATAAAAATAAACGTGAATTTGTGCAGCCGAAACATGTTTTCATCTGATGTGTTCTCCTGTTTATCATCTCACAGCTCTTCTTCACAGTTTCTTCACAAACCCCTCGCTGGGAGCTGCTGCCTTATAACATCACCACTTACCAGAACAGAACAAAGAGAATCTGTGTTGTAACACTGCTTCATGTTTTAACAGTGTGTTTTTGTGGTCAGTTTAACATGGACTTAGCTTAGTTTCAACAGTTATTTAACTCCCAATGCAGCCTAAAGCATCAGCACTGTTGCTGCTGCATTTACTGGCAGGGTAAGGGTTAGAGTTATATACCTGCCAATTAAACAGAAAAACCATAAATGAAACGCACTGTTACCTTGAGTCAAGGAAAGGATAGAAGGTGAAGATGTCTGAGATACTGCTGATCATCAGAGATCAGAGTCAACAGTAATCATTCCATGTTTAAAATCAGAAACTTCACGTTTGAATACAGACACATCGATGGTTTAATGTATGAAGCTCAGTGGGAATCTGTTATTAACCAGCTATATAATCAAGTGGAATACAGACAATTACAATCAAGCAGAAACTTTATTGAAACAGCACATCCAAAGCATGTATTTAAATGACAAAGCACCCTCGTACCCTTAACGACTGTACAGGGGGACTGACAGTGACTCCCACAGCATCATGACCGTTTCAGCAGGCGCACACAAGACCTTCATCATAAACTTGCAGGTTGGTTGGGTTTGGAGAAACATTGTGGTTTTGGTTAAAGATGCAATATTCAAGCATTGATCACCTGTCACCTGTGCAGCTAGCAGTCTGAAGTGGACCAGGGGAGTGTTGGTGTTTACACTACTAGCACAGGAGCTTTACACATGGATGGGAGGTGGCCAGCTGGTTATTTCTGACATGTATACATCAGAACTTTATTCACCTTCCGTTGATAATTTGTTATTTTTTTCATGTTCTAAAAGTTTTTCACGTACGTACTATAGTACGTCAGTAATTTCAGTTACAATTTAAAGCTGCAAGCAGCGATGAACGGGCCCTCGCAGTTCACGCGCGTTGGGGCATGCTGCCGTTGGGGTGTGCCGCATAGATGTATTCGGGGCAAGACACTGTACATGTTTGAGCAACAGGAAACAGGCGTGGCCTATATCACAAGATTCAGCACAGTTCAGTGAACGCGTGGATATAAGGTTTTTGAATGTGCAACAAAGTATATGTGAGTTATAAGCCAAAATGCACTTTCCTCGGGCCCAATCAGTTACAGTCAGTTTCAATGAAAAAAAAATAAAATAATGTCCCTGCATCTTGTTAAGAGTATCCAGTCGCTTCAGGCAAACAAATGTTGAAACGTAGTCTTGAACAGTGGTCTCTGGCTTTGCTGTCACGCCGCAACCATTTCTTCCTCCTCCTGGCATGAAAGTTAGCTCTTATACATGTGATGTTAATGTGATATGACACTTATTGTAGAAATGTTAATATCATCCTTCTCAAACTTACACATTTCATGTTTTCGTGGTTCTGAACATTAGAGGGTCTGAAAGTGCAACAAGAACAACGATGAATGTACAGTGAATGTAATACATGTATAAATAAGCATGCTGGTCTAGTTATATATGAAAAAACATTGCTGAGGCTTTTATATTCATGTTATTCTTATTGTCATGTTGCATGGATTAAAGGGATTACACACATTTTACTTCATCGCATTACTTATTCATGTCATTGTTGTTATTCACATGTGAATATCAGGTTAAAGTGTTTTTTTTGTGTTTTCTCATTTTTCAACATAAACATATTTTTCATTTTCTGCAGCTCCTATCTGGGCTGTAATCGACATCAGAGCAGTTAAATATTGGTCGTCTGTTAAATCTCCATCCCAAAATAACTAAAGCCTTTACTGGTTAAATATGAGAACGATGTTTTTTACAGTGTGCAGCAGACTCAGCTCTGCTGCCGAAGATCTGTGGACCGAAGAGATTATCTGGATTTATCAGCTTTGGCCATTTTGCTAGAGATTTTCATTTTTCCCCTCGTCACTTAGATGGAAAACAAACCTGCATGAATAAAAATCAAACAGAACCCCTTTACAAATGCAAGATGACTGGATTAGATTTACCTTCCTGATAGCAGCAGCAAAGAGGATTTGGTTGGAGTGGAGTCCACATGGCGCTCACATGTGTTTCGCTGTCATTAGAAACACAGAAAAACTGGAGATCTCCAAACAAACATCATGAGGTGGAAAGATAAGATGGGAGGACCGAGAGCAGAGCAGAGGATTAAACAGATTAAACACTGAAGTCAAACTGTCACAGCTGCGTGACGTCTGGGCACGCACACACACACACACACACACACACACACACACACACACACACACACACACACACACACACACACACACACAGTCCAACATCATGTGGAACACAACAGAACAGTCAAATAAAACTGCAAAAGCAGCCACATTAAATGCAATCAAAACTAAAATATTGTTTTTCTCAGCTGGTCACAGGAGAATTTGTGGCATGACAACATGGCAAAAGTAAAAAAAAAAAAAAAAGGTCATTAATTAATTGAAATTTGAATATTGACATTTTCTGTGGTGATATATAAATATATATATATTTTTTGAGGGAAAATGTCTCCAAATTGCGTTTGTGGCAATTTAAGCCAAAACACGATCTTTTCCTAACCCTGACCAAGTAGTTTTTCGTACTTCGACCTATTCAGATCATTAGCACAGCCCTTTCACAACACAGAATTGAAAATTGAACCTGAGGGAATGAAAAGTTGGAGCAGAAGGGATGATTTGATGAGATCTAAATGTTTAGTTCTGACCTTTCTATTAATAAATTTTAGCAAAATAGAATATAAAGGGAGACACAACATTCCTCTTGTGAAATGTGACATGGAATATTATAAATCACATGTCAAGTTTCTTTTATGCAGATTTCAGATGTGCTTTGAAATCAGATTATTACTACCCATCATACATTTTGTGTGAGGTAGCGGCCTTTTGTGGTCGTAATAATTTTTTACAGCAACAAATGAGATACAAAGTGAAAGTCCACAGAGGTCTTGTGTTCAAATACACATACCACCATACTATGTAGTATGCTGGATACATATTTCATATGTCCCAGTATGCAGTATGAAATGCCGTATACCAAAAAACACCAGGATGTCCTACTAATGTACATGCCCAGTTTATAGGTGAAACTCAGTGGCATCATTTTGAGTTTAAGTGTTTCCTCAACCAAACCAAACTGTGAGTATCAGATGAAGGTCCAATCGCTTGTTTAGATGTGAGGATGTGTTATGATGTGGATTCATCACCACTGTATGTCAGGTTGTTTTCAAATTAAGCCACGTACATCACAGATATGAGTTTTTAATCCACGTGCTCATATGTGAATTCTTATTTAAAATGATGTTACGCATGAGAAAACTGGTGAAATATGATACTGACCAAATAAATGTATGGGAAACCAAAAAAATTAAACAGATACATAATCAAGAGACGTGCATTGATTAAAGGAGCAGCCTGTAGTTTTGGGGAAGATCTTCATCGACTGAAACAAACTAAATAATCAAACTCTCTTTGTTTTCATGTCTGAATAAACAAATATAAACTCATAAAACTCAAAACTCACACTTTTAGGCCAACACAATTTATACTGTTTTACTTTGTTTATATGTGGCAGACCCTGCCACCTTTCTTGCTTCAAACAGTGTTCTGGGACCTCATTTTACTCTGAGAACAACTTGTTTTCTCAGTTATGGAAAAAATAAACATTTTAGAGTTTGTAAATATTTAAATAATTTGAATTTCTTCTCTAAAATGACACAGTGGCCGTTTAAATATGAATTAGACGTACGAACAATGAACAGGAGGACAGTAAACATAATAAATATTATCATAACAGCTTGTATTGATCAACTGCTGTTTATTAAATAAAGTTTGATTGGTCTGAGATAAACAAAGCTGAAGCAAAGTTAAGCTTCTTGTTGAAAGAAACCATCTGAGCTGAGGTTTTGGCCGTCTGATCAGAACTTCTCCCTATGGTGGTTTTTTTGGACACGTCCAACTGGGAGGAGGCTCAGAACAGACCCAAAACACACTGGGGGGATTAGACATCCCATCTGGACTGGGAACGCCTCGGAACTCCCAGGAGGAACCATAGACGTCTGGGATACTTTACTGAGCCTGCTGCTAGCGTGCCCCGGATTAATGCCGTTTGTCCAATCAGCTTCACCCGTTCATACACTTTCTTCACCAGATGGAGGCGCTGCGCTGTCATGTTGTTGTTTCTGCTCAGCTGTTAATTTTGATGGCTAAATACTTCCCTTTGTCCTTCATTGCCTAAAAGAACATTCTCCATTGCTTACAGCCGGGCAGGGAGAAAGTTTAGGCTGGTGACACTCAACAAATGTTGGATGAATTGTGATGCCCTCGGTTCACATGTTCATGTTCTCCACAGGATTGCAGTCTACTTCATCTACTAACACCTCGTCTTCCTTTTGCGCAAGCAGAGGCTTCTCAGTAGCTGCCCGACCCAGTAACCCAGGTGCTCTTATATATATATATATGTAAATATATATATATATATATATATATATATATATATATATATATATATATATATATATATATATATATATATATATATATATATATACCTGTATATTTTCCTTTGTTAAGGTGTCGGAAACATTTTTGTGGCCCTGTTTTTTGGGTTGATTGAACACTTGTTTGTCAAAATAAAGCTGTCCCTGTTGTCCCTGACAACATCAGAATCCAACGTTTGGTTGACGTCAACTTCTTCCTTTCGATAGACGTTGAACGTTGGTTCACATCCTTCAGTCATCCAAATTGTTTGTGGCCGGCGGCGTTTACAGAAGCCAAGCAGCTCTAGCCAGGTAGATGCTAAAACTCATTTAACCGGAAGCATCTTTTGTAAAAAAGAATGTCTATTCTCTGGCTCCTTTTCATTTGTTGTTCGCCTTCTTTCTTGTGGTTGTGTTTTGTTTCCATCCGAGGTTTATTCCTTCATCTACCTCTGGAAAATAAACAGCTTCACACACCTTTCATTATGACTGCTTCCCTTCAGTGTTTATTTATTTTTCCTAAATGCTGATGTGTTGTAACAACTCCACGACTGAACTTATTCTCTCCACATGAACCTAAACTGAGTCATTCTTTCTGTGTTCACGCGAGGGTCCACGTGATTATACATATTCTCATCTCAGTGTGTACTCCTGGGCTCTGTGTGGGCATTTGTGTACCTTTAATTTCATTGTACTGCCAGTACACTACACCAACACACAGAATATATATGTGTGTTGAATGTGTCCTCCGATTGTAACGGAGCAACTTGATGTGTCCATGGTGTCTGTGTATGTGTTCATGTGTAAGGATAATCCAGGCCTTAGCTGTAAGTGTGTGCAGGAGTTGACTTGGTTCTTCACCCTGATTTTGTGCACTGGGTTTTCATCAGATTACATTCACTGTGCTGTTTGGCAGTTGAAAGAGGAGGAAGAAGAAGAGTTTATCAGGTTTTATACAGACTTTAACAAAGTGAAAATGTTAGTGTGCACAGGCAATCTGTTTGACATCATCGCTGTGATGTGAATTTTTTAATTTCCAAAATGTTCTCTTTTAATGAACAAGAAGAAACCCAGCATTGGCTATTCACTTTTTTAGATAACAGGTTTTTAAAGAGGAGAATTTCCCACAACGTAAAAGAGTCTTTAATCCAGCAGTTTGTCTGAAAACTTGGACACGAGCAACACGGAGCATCTGTGTGTGTGTGTGTGTGTGTGTGTGTGTGTGTGTGTGTGTGTGTGTGTGTGTGTGTGTGTGTGCTAGCGACTCCAGTCTTGATATGCGGTGGTGTGATGTGTGTACTGTACAGAAACCAGAAAACATTGTGTGTATTTGTGTGTGTGTGTGTGTGTGTGTGTGTCAGTGAATGATCGGTGTTTCTGTCTTCCTTCCACTTCAACCCTGCAGGCGTTGCCCTGGGCGGTCCAGCCCCTACCCAACCACACACACACACACACACACACACATACACGCACACACACACACACACACACACATACACACACACACACACACACACAGTGGATCAGAGGTGCTGATTCTTTCAGAACTGTGTCCTCCTGGTTACTTCCCACAAGCCTTTGCTTTACCTTACACCAGAGACACAACGCCTGCCTGAGCAGCATGTGTATGTCGTAGAACCTCGAGCTTTTCATTTCGGCCCGTGTTAACAGGTTATATCTGCCACACAGTCCACGTGAGCGGTGGAGCTGCAGCTGTGTATCTCCTACAGATTTCTTCTTGCTGTATTTACCTTCCTTACTTCCACCCAAGCAGATTTATGAACTGGATGGTGTGACATGTGAGTGACGGCTGTGTGCTCTAAGTTACTGCCAAAGCAAACAGAACATCTCCTGCTGCTGCAGCTTCACTGCACTACTGTTCATCAAAAATGCATCTACAAAATGAGACAAATGCATTTTTTGGGCTTTATCTATAGGACAGTGAGAGAGGGGTGACATACAGCAGAGGACCACAGGTCCTAGTAGCTGCGGCAAGGACAAGGCCTCTGTACGTCAGGCACACGCTTTTCCAACTGAGCTACCAGGGCGCTCCGTAGGCTTTATTTGACATTGGATCAGTTTGCGATATTGCAGAGAGTAATAGTTTGGTCGAGAGCAGCCACAGTAAGCTGTGCAGCCGCACACCTCCACCTTCTTCTGCTTTTATCAGACTATTGCCGTGTGCGCATAGATTATTGTCTTACCTCTTTTCGATGTTTTTTTCCCGAAGGCCAGCATCTTTTTTCAAGGTTTTTGTGCGATCGCTCCAAGCGCTTGAAAAACTCTCAACATTTCAGAAAACCGCTGGTGACGCCACTGTCGCTCCTATTCTTTCCCCTGGCCTCGGCGATAATATTCACCATATTTTACAATTATAGATCATGTCATCGCTCACATCCTCCTCGCTCTGATGTCAAATAAAATACAACCAGACAGTAAACCATAGAGGATCAGTGTGGATCATACAGCGGCTGTTGTCACAGAGACAAGACATACGTGCAGCGTGTTTTCCCTCAGCACTCCTGAGCGCACAGCCAGAGCTTTTCTGCCTGAACTTGCAGACATTTCCAGCCATTTCTCTGACCTAATCTGGTATTTTCACACAGGAAGTCAGTGACTGGTTTGTTGTAACCAACAGTTACTCCGGGTGTCGCCAAATCAACCATGACTGAAATCATCGAGGCCTTTGAAACAAAGTTTTCAGAGTGTGTTTTAGAAGAGAGGTTTACATCAGTGACAACACAGGGCTGTGTTAGAGTACCGCTGTTACCTTTGTCACATGTGATGTGTTCGAGCAACTCTGACCTCCATCTTCACCGTTAGTTGATGATGTTTGGTCGCCCGACATCTACCTGAACAGAGACTGAAAATCTCAAATTCACTGTTTTATAATCACTAAATCTCCATCTCTACAATATACTTACACGTGTTGCAGTCAGCTTTACCAGTTTGTGTTTCTGCTGTACTTGGAGGCTATTGAATGTTTTCCCTGAATGAAAACTTGACTAAAACATTATTTCGCCAAAAGTCCTCCAAAGATGAAAAAATGCATGCGTAGGTGAAAATGTCCATTTTCAGAATATCCTGTACTTCACAAACTTTAGGTTTATGCAGACAGATGCATAATTGCTTGCCAGCTGTTGTTTTTCGCTCGTGTATTATTCCATGGTGAGCATGTCTCCCAGATTAATCCTTTGTATGTGCACGTACTTGGCAGAAAAACAGATTCTGACTGTGAATTTCTTGGCTGACAGACAAATAAGCGCTCGCAGCTTCCTCACACTGTACTAGCAGTCAGATTATTGACAGCAGCTCCTTCCTCTTTAGCTTCTGCTGTGCATCAAGTGAAAATACAAAAAAAAAAGGCACAGTGGTGCTTTTGTCAGTTTATGAAGAAAAACAACAACTGCTCGCTTTTCTGCTCTGAAATTAAAATCCTAAATTCAGTCCCTTTGACACAGAGCAGTCTGCAATGACAAATTATTTTATTCAATGACTGAAGAAAGTTTTCAGACAAAACAAAGTAACACTGACTACTTATTTTTTTATTTCAGTGAGATGTAAAAATCAAAATGCACCAGTACAGAATATATTATCACTCAAGGCTCACCTGAAGCTTTTCTCAGAGCTCAGTTCTCTTCAGCACGGACGTCTGCTCCAGTTTGCAGAGATGTAAAGCAGTGGTAAGTTTTCTGATTATCTAATCAGCTAACTACCAGATTGATGCTAACAGTGCTCTTGTCCCTGGTGGATGGTTGTGTGGTTGCTTATTCAGCCCTGTTCATCCCTGCTTCTCATAATAAACACATCATCCATTAGTCAGAATATAGAATAATGCTGCATGTTTGATACAGTAAGCAGTTCCCAGGGATAAGTACTATAAACAAGCTGTCATGTTAACCTTCAGTCGATTTGCTTAAATATTGTTGTATATATATTCTAAGCAGCAGGCAGGGATAGAAAACAGGCCAATGGTCAAAGGGTTTTTTAAAATTCTGACTTCCTGTTTGCTCTACCGTGCTCCAGCATGCAGCAAAAAAATAGAAGCCTGGCGTGTCTGTTGAGGAAGGACATCTGATAGTCATCACGCATTTTACAGAAAGTGACTTAGAGGTTATTCAGCCTAAACATGGGTAGAATTGACAGACATGAGTGTTGGCAGGGAATGGAGCCTCATTTTAGGAGCTCTGTTAATGGATTTGACTCAGTTACTCAAAATAAAAGCACAAATCCATCCATCCACGTCTCCAGCAGCCATACAAACTCATCCTCCGTCAGTCCATCTTGCCCAAACACTGTTTAGCTGGTGTCTAACATTGTCACGGCGATGGACGGCCTCTCTCCGATTAGCTGAGAAACAAATGAGTAAAAAAAGTTAATTAAATTCAGTTCAGCGAGCTTAAAGGTGAACGTTAAAGAAAGGGGGAGGAGGGGAGGAGGGGGGATGTAGGGGAGCGGGAGATAATGAAAATAGTCCCTGAACTTGATTTCCTTAATCACTGCATGTCCCTCTTTCTGTTAATTGAAGATAATTATAGGATTTTAATTTTCTTATGTAGGTTAAAGAGGAGAGTGAGAAGTCAGATGAAATGACGGAAGCAGATGAAGACGAAGAGGCAGACGGAGTCTATTAGTGCTGAACACGCGCTGAACAAAAGGCCTCACTGGTTATAACCAGTTTAGGATATATATATAATATATATAAATATATTATATATATATATATATATATATATATTTGCATATATATATAACAGTTTATTGTATGGACGCTGGTGTACTGTGATGAAGTAAACATGTAGAAACAGTCTGTACAGTTATGTGCTAGAGGTCTGTTTTCATCACTGACTGTCATATTTTAGTTATACATCATTCATTCTTAAAGACACATTAATATGAAACACAACACATAAAGAAAAGAACAATAAGGGAGACAAATACAGAAATAATTGATGCTTTTAATCTGTACCTGAAACTCTGCAGATGCATTATTTAGTTCAGGCTGTATAATACATACATTTGCCATTAAATAAAAACAGCCAGTCACTCAGAGCTGGACTTAAAATAACACATCAATTAATAACGATGAGACGTGTAGTTCATGTGGTTTTATCTTCAGGTTCAATAGTAACAACTCTGGAAAGGTTTTGAGCAAATTACGAGATGGAAAAAAATAACTCTTTTATCATTTGGTTCAGAGCTGAATGTTCCTGTTCATTTTAAAAATAATACATTTTAAAATAGATCAGGAAGACATTAATTCAAAACAGAATTAGTTTCAGAAATTTTTGGAAACAGAGTTTTCTTAAAACGAAAAATGGAGAAGAGAAATCATGTCCATCCTAACAACACACCTGAAAATGCCTGAAAAAGACAATCACGTGACCAGTCAGGTCCACTGGGAATGTGTGTCTTGCTGTAAACTTTACTTGCTTACCTTTATAGTTTATACTGTATATTTAACAGGTTTGACGACTGAAGTCATTTTTCCTGAAAGCAGCACAAAAATCATGAGGCAGTGAAACCTGTCTCTTCTTCACGAAATCATGTCATTGAACATATTTGTTGGCAGCCATTTTGTGTCTCTAATCCATGATGTTTTTTTTTTTTATGTCCATTTGTGTGTTTCTGTATATATCTACGTCCAATGAATGTTGATGAACAAACTCAAATACTCATCATCATAACACATATGGTGCTAATGTTACGTCCACTCGATGTAAGCACAGGTTACACTCCTGTCATTTTTTTTCCAAAGACGGTGAGCAACTACAATTCTCATTTAGAACTTGATTGAATTTAGTCGACTTTTAATTTCTTCTTTCCAGAGCTGAGATAAAGCTTCAGCAATTTCCTCAACTTGACTTTTTGCTCTTTCATTTTCAGTTGTCATGGACGTATCGTAAGGTTGCGGCCGTTATATCACGATGTTGATTCACTCAGCGGCCTTTGGCTGGAAAATAATTTCAGGGCGCAAAATTAGAAACTAAAGGGTACAAATTCATAAATTGAAAGGATGACTAATAATCTGAGGGAAGCATTTATACAAAAAGAAAAAGGGTGTTTCAGCACAGATTTTGAAGGACAAAAAGAAAACAGCCTGTGTTTGTGTTTCATGTGTACAAGGTGTTGACTTCCCCGCTTTGAAAGCTTTATTTTCCACTTTCAGGGCTACTGACTGAACTAATGGCACAAAGCACAACAGTCTACAGAAAGCTAAATGTTTGAAATGGCTTTCTGATATGAGTAATATCTGAGCGGTTTGGGACAAAGTGGATGTGTGAAAGAGGCAAAAAGAAAAGGCTGGAGCTTTAATATGACTGTATACAGACTGTGAGCTGCGGCTAATGCTTTGTGTTGCCTCTCCATTACCTCCAGAAATATGAAGAAAACACGAGTATTTGTCTTGGAAATGGACGGCGATGTTTGGCTGAGCACAATCACAGCCCTTTGTATTGGGGAAAATGGTGTGAGCTCGGTCAAATGGAGCGATTATGAAAAACTGGCCGTCTTTTTTTCCAGCAAGACAAGCCAGAAAACGGACACCGCGTCCAGTAATTTGAGTTTATTTATATGATGCGTGTCGGCGAGGAGAGAGCAGAGCGGTGCGGCGGAGCGCTGATTGATCTTTCAGAGGCAATCAGGACGAGCAGCGAGCAGAAAATAGGCCGGCGGCGTCTGACGGTCTCATCTGTGAGGGGGATTACATGACACCAGCAGACCTGACAGAGACCTCCACCTGTTTCTGCAGGTGAAATCACAACGTCACAGGTCAGGAGTGAGATGGTGACGTTCAGATTCAACCGCTGCTCTGAGTTTATCACCAAAATTCTCACTTGAACCAAATGGCTCTTTACCAGCCATTCAGACGACTTCTTTCTTGGTCCAGAGAGTTGCGTGTCTTGTTGCTGAGTTTCGTCAGGTGGATGCACAGTTTGAGCGCCGTGTTTCAGCTGAAAAAGACTGCTGAATGTTAGATCAGAGCAGATCAGTGTGTGATTCATGCTGGTAAAATATGAATCACAAAATCGAATTCAGTAGATTTTCGTACTGCACTTATGCTTCGAACCCCCAGCTGGGACTTTGTATGCTTCTCTGCGAACGTTTAAATCAAATATTTTCAGACTTTCAGTCATCAGAAATGCCATATTTCAATTTTGGTTTCAGCTCTTGTACATTTACAGTTTATGATTCAGAGCTGAACGTAGAAATCTGTGAGGCTGTTGAAAGTTTTAAAGTTTTGAGAGATGTATGACTGAAAAGTGCTTTTCTACCTTAATAGACACACACACACACACACACATACACACACACACACACACACACACGCCAACAGACTCAGGACTCAGGGGTAACCACATACCTCAGTGCTCATCCTACGTGCAGACTCACTGCACATTGATCTATTTGATTTCTACCTGTCCGTTTGTTGGTTTGTCAGCAGGATCACACAAAAACTACTGAGCGGATTTCCATCTAACTTGGGTGCAGGATGAGGTCTCGGCCCAGAATAGACCCTGTTATATTTTGGTGTGGATCCCAATAAAGAGACGAGTCTAGAAATGTTCAACCAGCGCAGCAGCAGACATAAATTGTTAGCAGTGACCTTTGCTGAGAACCATGGATAAGTCCAAGTTTGTGAGTGTGAAACGTTCTCATTACGTGGTTGTTAACTGACCTTCACATCCTGAGGTGGAGGGGACGGTGGTGGACTTAGAGACGAAGAAGCTGCCAAACGAGCGACTGCTGTTCGAGTCTGTGTTGCAGCATTTAAAAGCTTGACATTGTTGGATATTTTTAAGGAGACCTACGTTCATTTCCAGCCATGTTCATCTTGACCAAAACCGGAAGTTTTTCACAGGAATTGAGGCCATCTCAAGCTGTGTTTGTGGCAATGGAACTGGGTGTTTTGAAGGAGCCCTGGGGACATTTCCAGCCGTGTTTCTGGCACCCAAAAGAGTATTTTTGATTACTTTCTCAGAGAAAAATCCACCAATTTTGATGTAAAAAGTTAAAACATGTAGGTGGCAGGTATCTGTGAGATAATGGTGAGCTTAAATTATGCTTAAGTAGTTTAAAATGTAGTGATACAGGCTATTGAGTTCAATATTAGATGAGTCTTGATTGAATTAAAAGGCACATTTGGACTTTGTTGGAGGTATGTGCTCTACTGGGTGCCTTTCTAGTTTTATTATATAGTTAATCTCCTGATTTCATGGTGGAATATATCATGCAGGAGTGACGACGCCGCCTGACATTCATCACAGGTCCACCCAACTCGGTGTGAGACCGCCTGCTTTAGTGTCATCAGCTCCTGTCTCATCGGCTCGTCCTCCTGCCTCCTCTCTGCACACTGTAGTCCTGAAGCACTTCATCTTTCAGCCTCTTGTTTGAATGTCGAATGCAGATGTTGACTTTTGATCACGTTATTTCATTTGACCTTAGGTGAAGAATTTAAAACTAATTAAAAGTAATTTTACTCTCACCTCCTCTCTAACACAGCCTAATGTTGGCAGATATGAACTGATTTAAATGCTTTTATTCTGTAAATCATCTCTTTTATCTGGAACGGTCATTTCTTTTTACATTAATTTTTATGTCAGGCATGAAAACCATTTACCTCATTCAAAGAGGAGAAATGCTTTGAACCAGATTCAGCTATGGACCGTTCTCCATCTGCTGCTTCCAGGTAGAATAAAATACACACTTTCACTTCCTTCAGCGGATGCTCTGCCACTCTTTAAAGTGCAGACATCATCATGTGGTTGCTGTGTGTGACATTACAAACACAGACACTCATCTTTACGGACCGCAGGCGGTTGGCGTTTGGTGACCAGAAGCAGAGGAAAGTCCAGCTGTTGTGTTTGTAGCTGCAATGATCACTATCACCATTTCTTCTCGAGTCCACCTCTGCAGACAAAAAAATAATTAAAAAAAAAATAAATCCCCAGACAGCAGCGCTGCTGCCATGAGACTCTTCAACTTCAACTCCTCATCACGCCTTTCTTTCTCTTTCCCTCTTTTCCTTTTTTTAACATCACCAGATCCCAGATGTCAGCCTGAAGTGGAGCGGTGCAGCACTTCAGAATCCACCACCGGGCCCCGAATGAGCGAGCATGCTGCTGCAGCCTCTTCTTTTCCCTCTTCCATACTTTTTATCTTGTGCTCTTTAATTGACTTGCAGTGTGACGAAGAAACGGTGAGGGAGAGCGAGGAGATGAAGCTGAGAGGAAAGTGATGTTCCTAGATGTGGGAGACAGTTGTGGGAGGGCTGTGATGAAAAAATAATGATGCTAGTTACATTCTATTACACAAAATATGGGAGACAGCAATCGAGTCCTTCTGCAACAGTTCCTCCTTAATATCACTATCATCGAGTGCTGCTGCCGCTCGGAATTCTGGGACATCGCACAGCGAGGAGCTGCTGTGTGATGTGCTCACACACACACACACACACACACACACACACACTTAGATTCCCCTCTGTGTGTTAATTTATGCTGCTTTTAATGTATTTTTTATATCTTATTTCACCTCATTATGGATTTTATTTCGTGGTTCCTGGGCTACGGAGCTCGTTAACACTGTGATAATGTGCTTTTGCATGGTTGCTGTATTATTATTATTGCTGTCATATACAGTATATCAAAACATACACGTTCATATTAACATGCAGAAACCCACGTTTATTTGAAAATAACATTTGTTTGTTTCATCTATGTGGAAAATACATCCAAACGGACTGTCAGGAGATTTAGATACTCGTGCTCTGGAGAGGATGAACTCTTAACAGCTCTGTTAACACCAAACCTTTCCGTTAGATTCAAGATTCAAGATTCAAGATTCAAGTCAGATTAAAGATTAGTGCCACCTGTAGGACAAAATTCCTGCTTAAACACAAGAAATATATTTAAGTGTAACAGACTGATCTGAGATTTACTGATCACATTCCTGCTCTTCAGAGGATTAACCTTGTTTTCAATATTAATGACATTCTAGCACCACCTTCTGATGAGACAGAGAACTGAATGACAGTGTGAGTTTAATAAAACATCGTCAACACAACATTTTCCATCCGTTGTGGACTTGGTTGAACGCTCCAGAAAAATGTAGAAAGTGGACACCGAGGTCAGATGTGTCTCTTTCTCAACACTGGTAATTTGTTGAAGACCAACACAAGGTCTGTCTCAGAGTCTGTTTCACCTCCGGCCTCAGCCGGCATCAGTAGCTGTGTTTATATGGAGCCTAATATTCTGATTATAATCAGTTTAAAAACCCAAACAGAATAAAAATGCTTCATGTGAAAACCTCAGTCAGAATAAAGAGGCCCAAACCAGACAACACATCGATCGGTTGCAGAGAGGATTTTAAACCTTTTCATAAACTGTCCCAAGTAAATGATATAACAAGATTATTATCTGGCTGTGTTTCGTTCTGCATATGCTCACCATCTTCACATATATTTGACGTTAATTTCTCCTCTTACCAAAGATTGCCACTTCTACTAAGGTGAACTGACTGAATACAGAGTTTGTTTTTAATACATCAGATATCCATCCTCAGGACAGGAAGCTGATCAAACCTGACGAGGAAGAGGATATGTTGGTGCGTGTAAACAGGATAAAGTCCTGGTTCTTGCAGTTGGCGTAGAGCGCTCCTCCCAGAGGCCTCCATCTCTTCTGCTGTGGCGACTGAACACGCACGCTTCTTACAAAGGTGTGTGTATGTGCAGTGCATTTCCTAAATGTTGTGCATGCGTTTCCTTTAGTTGCAGCGTGTTTGCTCTTGTCGGCCACTGTAAAAGAGGAATTGTGTATTTAATGTAACAAAGTTTAAAATGCTGGCATCTTGATGAACTTAATCTGATCTATAATGAAATGACCTCAATCACAGGTCAGTATGCACAAAGAAGCAGAGGAATGTGTGTTTCTCACACGTTATTGTGTTAGGTAAAATCAGAGTTTGTAAAATGAATCTCATTCAAGCTGCTGCATAATAAGTCAGATTACTGCTCATGCCTCCATGTTGGTAATTCATATGACACATATTTTGCTTTGTAGCCACAAATGAAAAAATAATTCACATGATGTGTACCCCCAAATGTTTAACCTTCCTCTTTACAGCACACAAGAATCTCATTTATTTCTATCACAGACAAGATATTTGTGTTGTTTTCTACACAAATCCAGCACACATGTAAAACAAGAATTTAATGTAAGTGCAGCAGGAACGAAAGAGTGAAAGTCACATCTGAGACAAAGGAGAGTAAAGGTCCATCAGTTGTAATATCAAAGCAGCGGGGGTGCAGAACCAAACTCAATTTAAAATCTGCACTAAATAAAGCAACGAGCGCTCCTCCCTGAGTCTGACACAGTTTCATCAGGTTCAGATTAGATGAAACTTTATTGATCCCCGCAGGGAGACGATGTCACAGCAGCGGGAAAATAATAAAAGGCTCAAATTGAATATAATTAGAAATATGGTAAATTAGGGGCACGACAATACAACCAGAAAATCTGCTGTGCTCAGGACAAAAGAAGAAGAAATGAAGAGCAGAAAAACACAGAGAGAAGCAATAAGAAAGTCTGACTGCTCCTTCCAGAAGCAGGACACAGTAACTTTATTTGTTCAACACATTTCTGATACCAGTTAATTCACTCTGCTTCACAAAAGATATTGAGACTAAAACAATGAAATATCTGAACAGGAACAAAAACTAATAAAAAAAAAACATGGTGAAGGAATACAGCTACAATGTAACAGAGGTGAAAAGATCACACTGTTTTGCAAAAAACTACACTGAGGAATTAAAATGAGATATGTTCTTTACATCAGGATGGAAAATCAAAACATGTGAACAGATTTTTTATTTCTATCTCTACTGCCATGAATATAAAATCATCACATTCGACAATATACTTTTCTTTTCTTACATGACAGATTTTGACATCTACTATCTCTTAAGGTATGTTTGGACTTTGTGACAATATTGGATTTTTACATGTTTTCTGTTTAATGTGAAAGGGGATAGATATGAAAAATGAATAATTAAAGCCGCAGAGGCTGAGATGTCCAGATGTCTATTTCCGAGTATTGGTCGGGCTGATCCTACATTTACCATGATGCAACAGTTTGTAACACAGACTCAATGTTCACACAAACTGCTTTTCTTCAGGCTGAGTAGTCACCATAATGAAAAACATATCATCATCATTTTTTAATTATGATATTTATGATATCAGATTTACAGATCCTCAAATGATTTCACTTAAAATAATGATGGTAATGTTAATGATACAGAAATATATTATATGATAAGATTTAAACATGTAGACAACTGCATGACAACATGCATTATAAAAGATTGTTGGTGTAGGTATAATATGAATAAGAATATTCTGTAAAAATGTGTTAATATGTAAAAAAAAAAAAAAAAAAGAAGAAGAAGAAGAAAATCAAACCCAAAGAAACATAAAGTTGTGAGATAAAGAAATGGAAAACGGTGCTTTCAGAAATACCAAACTTTATTCTTAAGACATGAGTTGTCAAAACTCACAAAACCTCACAAATAGTTTCATTTGAAAACCTGGCTAGGGAGGAAGTCACTTTTGGTTTGGATTATTTGATTATGTTGCCAATCCAAACCAACAGGGTTCAGAATGACAATACAACAACCAGGTGCACTTATAAGTTTGTACAAACCTACTTTAAATAGGTGAGGCGCCATCACCACAATCAGTGCGTTTACAGGACAGCATGTGTGACTGACAGCAGAGCGAGGGCAGAATAACTGATCCCAGATGACGAGTACAAAATGCTACCACGGGTCACGTAATATACTTGGGACCGCCTAAGCAAATAATATGTGTGGGAAACACTGCTGTACATTAAAGGGGCACTATGCAACAATATTAGCAAAAATTACCCTAACTATGCAGGCTGAAAGTCATTCTGAATGTTCTTTGACACTTTCTGGGTGGATTGGTCGTTGCTACGACTCCCCCTAGCGCTTCTGGGCGGAGAAACGGAACATGCAACTTGCTGCCACCGGTCCGAAGTCAATCCGGAAGTGAGCCGGCGGAAGTATCCCGCCGCCCCTCGAAAATGTAGTCAGATTGTAGTTTCGAAACTGCTTTACGGCAAACACACCCCCAAACATGTAACCGGGTAGATATAAACTGCCAGTTGCAAGGCAATTCTTGTATTCATCATGTGTCAGTCGACTAAAAAGAGACCCAAGAAGCCACAGTCGGAGGAACAGAAGAAGAAGAAAAAGGAGCTTGACAAAAAAAGAGACCAGACACGAGTAAACATAGGACGAGCTTTTGAGGAGTCCAAAACGGACGCCGACTTGGCCGTGTTGCTGTTGAAATTGTAAGTGGATGAACTTTGTCTTTGCAACGTGACTTGATAGTCTTTTGAACAACGTTATTGCTTGACTGTTTTATTGTGAGCCCTGTATGTGTTTAGCTTGGTTTCTTGATGGCTCGCTCGATAGTTAGCGGGTGTTTAGCGTAGCAGTCACTTGCTACCAAACACGTTTGTTTGCGTTCTGAATCCAGGTTCTTGTTGGTATTTAGATATCTAGTTCGGTCTTTGAATGTCGCATGATTTGTCGCCTGTATCTTGCGATATGTCCGGCTGAACATAGAGCACTAAGTGCACTAAGTGCCAGGCGTGACTCGCTGTTTAGCCGGCCGGCTTCTTAGAAAACAGATGCACATGGTAACGTAGCTGATAGGTGGGCGGGGGAGGCTCGTCAACAAGTCTTTTCGACAGTGTATCTGCGCCGAAGCTGTAGGGGGAGCCCTGTAGCCAAAAACGTATGCACAAAACTGGTGCAAAGCTAGAAAACGGCAAAGGAATCTGGTCTGGAAACTGCTGCTGCATAGTCCGGCTTTAAAAGGCTACATGTTTTAGGAGACAGTCCAGGTTTAAGCTGCCCGGTGACCAGGTGCCTGCTGTGGGTACAGTGTTTGCGACCCCTGCTCTAGTGAGTATTTGTGGCAGCAGGACAGTGTGTGTGCTGGACTGAGTTCACATAAACTACAGTGTGTGTGTGTGTGTGTTCATGGTGAAGGAACATGTCACCTAGTACAACAGTGAGGCTCCTTGATGTGTTTTTGGAGCTCTGAGGCACAGAGAAAGACAGTACTTCAGGCTTTGGATGAGAAAAATATCTCAGTGGCAGCAGACTTGTGTAGAAAATAAGACAAAAAAACATCTGCAGATTCAATGTTTCAGTGGAATGAAAGCATGCAGGCATGTAACACACACACCTCCTTACTCCTCCGTCCTCCTGCGGCTTTGAAATGTGGAATATGGCAGCTGTTCACACTGAAAATGTTGCCAGTGGCTCTCTCTCCATCTCCAAATCTATTCTCTTTTTCTCTTCTCTTGTTTTTTTTTTTCTCTCTCGCCTTTACTCAATTTTCTCTCCCTCTTCAGTCTCTCTGAAGGCCCACCCTGTAGTTCTGCTGAATAGGCAGATCATGAATTGAGCGGCGCTGTAGAGGCGGCCGTTTCCGTGGTGCGCTTTATCAAAGTCAACGCCGTGTATTAAACACAGTGCTGAGGCCATGAGAAGGAGAGAAGAGAAAGAGAAAAGCACCCTGGGATTCCTCCTCCGCCTCCTCCACATTGAAATGAGGACAGGGCTTCGCTGGTTGTTGAGGGGGGGTTACCGGGAGCTTCCTGTCCTGGGAGGAGAACAAGAGGAAGAGGCGTCATGCTTTAGGTTAAACATCAGGAGTGACAATGTCTTCCCATCTCGCGTTGTATAGATAGATAGATAGATAGATTGATTAGAAGCTTTATTTTCAGACTCAAGATCCACACAAAAAATAAAATCAAGACCCGCAGTACAAAAGGATTAATATGTATCTTATAATTCGTCTTTATTTCCTTGGATAGTGACTCAAAGGAGTGAATCCTTGATAGAAACAGTTAGAATGAGAATCAGAGCTCAGTGGAAGAAGCTCAGGGTTCAGGTCTTTCAGGCCCTGACTCTGGACCCAGACATTTAATAAACCTACTCAGACTGACCCAGTTCCTTCTGAAGTAGATGAGGATAATTAGACCAGATAAACGACCAACACTGGAGGAGGCATAATGTGCCAACAGTCTCTTCTCTTGTATCCAGAGAGACAACTCCAAGACCTGCAGCAGTACCACTGCCAGCCAGAATAAATGTTCCTTTCTACATACACTGATATATGTAAACTTTACATTTCTAGGTTATTTTTTCAGTTTAATTTTCATTTTGATGTTGTGACAGTGCTGTGCTTATGGTCTGGTTAGCTTTAAGCACAACAAACATGTGCTTAGTGTGAGAAAAACATTATGTTTTGGCTTGAAATACCTGGTTTGGTGCATACAAACACTAACAGAGGTGTCCACACTTCTCGTCAGATATATGAGTTTTCAAGTTCAAATTCAAGTTACTGTATTAGTACCCACAGGTAGATTTCGTTTGCAGTAGTAGAGTCCTCATATACACATATGATGAAGACATAGAGGCACATTCACACATCATCCAACTTAGGACAGTGGAAATTAAAAAATGGAAAACTAAGTTCTTAAAAGTTCTTAAATTGTTCTTACAGGTCTAGATCATTCTAAAATAGTGAATTGAATAATAATAGTAAGAAGAAAATACCCTTATCGCCTGTGACTCAGCCACGGCCTCCTCCACCTGCAGATGTGAAAGTCAGGTCATAAGTGCGTTATGTTACAAAATGTGAATATTATATTTGGGAGCTGATCTATGGTGGCAAATTACTGACGTATTCCACATTATCTAATGCAACCATGTACATGATATGTTCAGAAAGATACTATCAGTGCACTGCCCACCCAGTCAATTAAATCAGAACAACTGAAAAAAACATATTGAGTTTCAAAATCCCCCTTCAACTTTGTGTTGTGTGACAACAGAATAAACAAATATGGTTTATGTAAAAGTCTGCACTGATTTAGTTTCGTCAGACTAGATATTCACATTGACTAAAAAATGATAGAAAGACTAAAAAAAAGAAATACTTTGTGACATTTTACGTGTATATGTTCTAATTTTGTCACCGTCACTGTTTTAGATATATTTTCTAAATTTAGTCTACGGTTCTGATTTTAAACCTTAAACAAGTCTTTGTAGAATAGTTCGACCCAGGCCGTCCTTGTCAGAAAAACAACCATCTAACTCGACTGTGAAAGCAGCTTATTAAGACACATATTTACATCTCTTGATAGACAGCGACCTCTAGTGGTCGTAGTAATATAACAGTAACAAAGAAGGAAGTAAGGTGAAATGGTATCAAGAGTGTCAAAGTCTGCTTAGTGAGAAGGACAAGGATGTCCACAGAGCTCAGGGCACTCACCATGTCTCTATGACAAATATATCTTGACAGCCACCGCTGTGTGATCGACGTGCAGACACTTAGTCCTCATTAGGAGCACTAGCAATAAGAAAAAAAGGTATGTGGACAAAGGCCTTCTCACAGGAAACTGATGTAAACATCCAGTGTGAAACCAAAAGTCAGCAGTGAGTTACTTTAGTAACATAGGTTTGTAACAGAAGCTACATTGATAACGTAGTTATATTAACCCAGACCAGGATGTTTTCCTGAACCTAACCAGACTGTGAGTGTATCTGTCGGTGGTACACAGCAGCTGTCATGTTGTTTTGTGGGTTGCTGGTAATCGACCTGTTCAGACGTTTAAGTATGAGGATGTGTTGAGCTGAGTAGTGTTAAATACTACAGACTGACCATTAATGTACCTCAGTGCTGCCAGTGAATACACTGATGGTGGATGTTCGATTAAATACTCGTTTAAATGTCAGCAAAGATCTGATTTCAACCCTGATCATTATTTTCTATAGTGAGCATAAACCTTGAAGAAAATCAATAATATTCAGAGCGTTTTAGATCACTGTCAGTCATGGGGAGTCTCCTCCTCTGCTTCTGTTCCTCCTGACAGTTTGTGGTGAAGCCTCACGGTCTTTGGTTTCTGGCCTTGGACATCACACAGATGTGTGTGGTATTGTCTGCCGAGGTGGCAGCGGTGGTGGTGTCTCTTTGTCAACACCTTAAGTATCATCATCACTGTAGAGCAGCCTGCAGGTTGAAGCCAGAGGAGTTTCTGAGTGCTTCAATGAGTGAAATGAACACTAATCAAGTGGGCATCCTTCTGATAAACTTCAGACAGGTCAAGATTTTTCTGCCTTTTTTCTCACTCACAAAAGGTGTGCGGGTCCAAAAAGTCAAGCCAAGAAAAGACTTAAACAATCTGCATGCTCTAATTAGACTTATTAAAAAGGATGAGGAAAGAGGATACAATTATAAAACATCCATCCTCAGTTTCAATGGCATAGAAACAACACCAGGAAATATATAATTAGAGGAAAATAATTAGAGGGAATCATGGGCCAACAAACAATTATCCCACAGGACGAGGGGGGGACAGAAAACACTGGCGTAACCTCGGTAACCTGAGCTGTCGTTTAAATTCTGTCACCAGATTTTTGTTTTGTTTACCTGCTGATTTAATTAGGAGCCTTTTTTCCACGGCACATTTTTAAATTGCAGGCAGACGAACAGAATGTAATGAGAGATGCAGACGTGATGTTTGGACTGTGAGTGCCGTAACATGGAGCTGCGTGATGCGAAGCAGCTGCAGGTCAGACAGCTGCACAACTCTGCAAGGTGTGCCCTGAAGGTGTGTGTGTGTGTGTGTGTTATTACTGGCTGTAGAGCTCAGGTAAAGCACTGATATGAGATCTGTTGATGCAAAGACTCAACATTAGTCACCGATTCCCTCGGCTCAGTCTTTGGTTTGTTTACTTGTTTATTCCTCCTGTTATGTGTACCTGGATTAAACACCCTGGTTTACTGTAAGTAAGTGTTAGATTGATTGTTATACAATGTGGATTATAACTGCAGCTGGATTAACCTGCTGGGGCCTAACATGAGCTGTGGGCCTCTAATGACCATGTTGTTTAAAGATTTATCTAAGAATATTCACTGTGTACATCGTGATGCAGCGCTCTAACACAGGCCCAGGCAGCAGCAGTGACGGTAGAAGCAGTGTATTAGTAGTGTTGATAGTAACAGTAGTTGTAACAGTAAAGCTTTTGCATGAGCAGAAACAACACTAAGTTTAGCAATAGTGTCAAAGCTCATTAACATTTCAAACGATAGAACTGTCACTGCCAACATACTTGCACACATCTTTCATGTTGGCACGGATGTTAAGAAAAAACAGCCACTAGAGAGTGCTGCTCAGAGTCAGATCGGCCTCGCACAGACCTCAGCTTCTCCTGCAACACCGTCCTGTGTGTCTCTGCACCCAGGCGAAGGAAAGTCGGACAAATGTTTAAAACTTTGCACCAGCGTGCATAACTTTCCTGAAAAAGTTCCTCTCGTCCTGTTGTCATGTCTCGATTGAACAACTGTCTACACGGCCACACCGCCCCAGTTAATTTGGGTTCTGTTTTGGTTCTGGTCGGTCAGATGACGAGGCCGTCCAATCAAGCTCTGTTGTTGCCACGACAACCCTCTATTTCCCGCCGAGCCCTCTCATCCCTCAGCGGCAGTGTCGTATGTATCCATACATCCGCCTTTCTCCTCCCTGCTTATAATGATGCAACTGATAATTAAATAATAAACTTTCATTTATGGATCACTTCAAACGCACAGTTGACAAAGTGCTTCAGCAATCAAACACATCCAAACATCAAAGTGGAAATAATTTAAAAAATAAAGGGAGAAGGCAGCGGGAGATAAAAGGATAGACACAGAGGGTAAAAATAATATATTTGTAAAAATAATAGGATAAAAGTCGTCACATGAAAGCCGCTCTATAAAAATAGGCTTTAAGAGGAGATATAACAGAGGATACTTTCACCCCGCTTCCTTTCTCTGCCTCTCTTCTCCCTGTCGCCCTCTCTCTCATCCGCCTCCCGCTGCAGTGGAGATGAAGTGTTGCTCTTGTTTTAATTATGCAGAGGAGGCTGCAGAGCAGGACAGGACATGTTTCAGTGTCGTCGCCAATTAAGCGGCGTCACCCAGTCGTGGAGCTGCGAGCGAGGAAGAGGAGGAGGAATGAAAGAGAGAGTTAAAGAAAATGACAGAGGGAGAGAGAGAGAGAGATAGTATGTGAGAAATGAAATTGGATGCATGAGAGTCTTTTTCTTATTTTCCACGCAAATGGAGACGCTTCTCATGTAAAGACACGCAGTCTGAATTCTCATTTCAGTGTACTGACAGCAGCAGTATAACTGTAGTAGAAGAACAAGTGCAGCAGTTGTAGAAGTAGCAGGAGTACTAGTGTTAGTAGTAATGGGAGTAGTAGGAGAAGAAGTAACATTGGTTATAGTGGTAGGAGTACTAACTGCAGAGCTATAGTGGTAGTAGTGGTTGTGCATTGACTGATTGAATTGTTTGAGTCATGCACAAACAGCTCATAATACATAGTTCCACAAATTCAAATAAAAAGCATCTCAAGTCAAACTAATCAATGAGAGATGTTGGGTACAGTACTCTGTCTCTGAAGCTGTCTATTTTCTATTTTCTGGGTCAACATAATACTCAACATGTCACAGTCAGTCGACCAAAATAAATCAGGACTCTTCAGCTTCCTTTTTTTTTTTCAAACAAATGTTTTCTCAGATGAATGTACACAGGACAATTGAAATACCCTGAGCAGTCAGAGTGGAAATAGTAGCAATAGCGTGAGCAGAAGCATGAAACAACAGCAAGACTCACTGTAATATTATACTGTCTATTAGCATCAGCAGCAGTAGCATCATATCACCAGCAGGAGTGATAGTAGCCAAAAGTGGCAAATCAGACAACTGTTCCAGGTCCCCAGAAACTTTAACTGACCCTGAGGGCTTGTTTTACTGTGTCTGTTGGTTGGTGGTAATTTGAAGAACTGCACATTACTTTGAGGAAAGCATCAGCTGAAATAAGGAACCTCGTTTAGCTTTAACACAAATTCCTCACACATTTAAAGTATTGTATCCGTGCACCAGGGAAGTCAGCTGGAGTCCTTCACTGATTTTGCTGCGGGGCCCCTTGCAGGCTAATCCAGCAGTAGCTACAGCAGCCGCAGTGGTGTAGAGTTTGAGTTAGAGTTGTCACAGTTGCAATGGTGAGAAGAAATGAGAAGATGAAAACGAGAGGAAAATGAGCTGAACTGTGTGTGTGAAGTCTTTTTATATATCTTCAGGTGTGTGGAGAGACTCTGACAGGACTAACTACCTGCAGTCCAAACTCTCACTCTCTTCAGTGTATTGATCAAAAGCACATGGACTCCGTGGGCACTGATTTGCATTGCATATTCACCGGCTTCCCCCTGATATTCGGCTCTATTGTGGCTTTAAAGTGTCAGGCTGAGACATGGCTGGATAAAGAGCGAGCGAGCACGGCGCAGCAGCAGGTAATTACCACTCCTCCATCGATAAGCATTCTAATAGACTTCCAACTGGCTATTTACATTAGGGAGTTGGTCCTTTTACCGTATTGACTTTCATAAAATATATGTGTGGTAGGCTACATTAAAATCAATAAAGCCATTTAAAGAGCATTATCATTAAGAGGCGGCTGTGTGTTAAGTGTGTGTGTGTGTGTGTGTGTGTGTGTGTGTGTGTGTGTGTGTGTGTGTGTGTGTGTGTGTGTGTGTGAGGGCTGGAGGAGGTGGCAATCTAGCGCGGTATGATGCCTTAAACCAACATCATTTACTGCATGACTGCACCATCAGTCTGTCTGCCACACATGCTCTCTTTCTTTTCTACACATCTCTCTATAGTTCACTTTCAACTCACTCTCAGGCCCTTATGTGCAAAACCATCCGCCCGACAGTGTGTAGGGGGAAGGTGCAGCAGGGACGAGTGAGCAGAAGATTAAAGAATATAAGCCAGGATATCGTGAAAACAACTCCACAGACTATAGAGCTGCAATATGCTGGCTCCAGAAATCATTTAATTTCCTGTAAATTCTCATTTCAGAGTTTTCTTTTGGCAATGTCCTCAGTGTCTCTCAACAAGGAAACACAGACGTCTTCCAACTAACTGTTAAAGCTTAGACAGTATTTCTGACTTACTGTTTAAAGCACAGAAAACACCAGCCTCACGTAAGCATGTTTAATAATTACAATGACTCCAAAAAGGAGGCATACAGATTTTAAATTAAGGAAAGACAGAGCTCTGTTATCGGATGTGTTCTCTATGTACAGATACACTCTGCTGAGAGATCTCGAGGAGAAAAAGTCGGATTGGTGAATTCCTGAGTCTTTAAATGCTACATCATTAACATGATGAAAACAGTGTGGATGCACAGAAGGACAGCTCTTACTCTGCAAGTCTTTACCTGTTGAAAAATTCTTCTTTGGTTGAACTCATGATCTCCAGATCTGTGGCCAGATCATCAGCTACCAGCTCAACATCCCAAGATATCCCTGTGACATTTGGAATATACTCTTCTCCTAGTGCATTCTGGGTGTCCTCCCTGCTGGAAATGTGCAGGAAACACCTGCACCAGGGGACGCCTAGGAGGACACGTCCCACTCAGATGTTGAACCGTCCACATCGTTTACAAACTGTCTCCTATCATGATTAAAGAGGAACCAGCCCAGTCTCCAGGATAACATTTTGGCAGTTAGCGGTTCTGCAAACCACACATTCATCTGAGGATGACATTTGTAGCAAATGTAGTGCATCACGTTCACATATGTTTATAAGGTGATTTTCCCACCAGAGGGGAGGGTGGTGGTGGTATTACCAACCTTTTCTTGCGGAGATATGCAGACACTTCCATCAGTTTTAGTGGCGACCGAAACTCTCTCTCCATCTCCATCTGTGATCGTGGTGACAGAAACAGGTATATTAAACCAGATTGTGATGTTTTCCTAACCATAACCCTTTTGTGCAGTTGCAACAAGAGAGAAATAGAAAATTCAGGCCTGGAGACAGATCAGACCTTCAGGATCAGTTGGGAAATCCAAAAAGCAGAACAAGTAGTTACACTGAAAGAGACATTGTTTCAGGCTGAAATCAAGCATTTTATATATTAATTTTAGACAAAAACACAAACATGTACAAATAATAGGAAGGATTATTCTGTTAAGAGTTCAGTCACATCAAAAAACTTGGAAAAAAAAAAGAGAATGATACTGAATTGTGGCATTTGTACATATTGTCATATGAAAACACACACATTTTAACTTCCATACATGTGAGGACCGGGACACCTGATGTGAACCTTCACCATATTCTGACAGGATAACAAGTCTTAAAGAAATCTTAAAAAGGAGCGACTGAACATACGAGCACAGGAATAAAGAGAGCAGTGGATCAGGGATTATGGGAATTTGGCCTTCTGCTTGATGCGAGCACTCCTGTCGATCAGCAGGTTTTAGGAAACAGCAAAAAATCGTCTCCGGTATCGTAACACCCCCTCCCTGTGGCACCCATATTGGAAGTCCTCTTCGCTGTAAATAGCTGCTTAAATGAACAGTTTTTCATGTAATTTCTGTGTACTGCTGTGTAGTATCTTGTACAGCATCGTGAGGTAACAGTGGCAGCTGCAGTGTTTCTGTGGCTTCCTCATTTTTGTAGCCGTACACAGAGTCAGTCTGACCTGTCAGTGTGATCTATGTGCAGAGGTATCAGAGGGGCTCAGCTGCACTACTGCTACTGCTGATGCAGGACTCCATATAAAACCTTTTTTCCCCTCCACCCCTCCACCCATCTCTCCGTCTCATTTGACACTGTATTAAGTCCCACCTGAGCTGCCGTCACTCCCATCATGCAACAGCCCGCCACCTGAGTCCCCCCTCGCTCGCATGCTCACCTTACAGAATCATCAGTCGTCTTTCTCGTTGTTTCCTTCCACAGTGAAACGCACACACCCTCCACGACCTCGATCCAACACAATGACAGGCGGATGATAACGGATTGAATTCATTCACTGCCCTCTGCTGAGACTGACTGGATTGTCTTTTTTTAGTGGAACCTGACAGAAGCGATAGAGAAGCAGCTTGAATATAATTTAACACAGACAGTGTTGGTGCCATATAAATAACCTCCCGTATGATACCTTTGTGCTTTTCTCAGCTCTGCAAATACACGGTGTGATCGCATGAAGCTTATAAACCATCATCTACACACTAAAAGTTTTAGGAATTCTGTCACTCATTTGTTCATGAATATGACACTTAGATTGTGGAATCTGTCCACCTTTTGAGGCAACATTATGTCACCATTCATGTTAAAATATCTGTATTTGTTAGTGTGATTTTATGAAGACAATGTTTTTGTAGTTTTCCTCCCGATGTCCTCCAGCTGCTTGGCCTCAACTGTTCGTGGTTTCCTGAAAGCGACCTATAACTGCTGCATACTACACTACTGTTAGCGCTGTTAGCCAACTATGCTCAGTGCAGCATATAAACAGTCGACTGTTTAACAATCAGTAACATTAGCTGCTTGCTAAGTTGAGTGTCTTTGGCTGTTTAGCAAAGTTGTCTCTTGCTAGTTTTGACCAGAAGCCAAGTCAGTCCATTTTGACAGAGGATTAGCTGGTAGCATGTTAGAGGCAGGTGTTGTTGTCTCTGGTTCAGGTTAGCTTAACTTGTGTGCAACGCTTGTTTACTTCAGAAGACAAGACATGACACTGTTATGAAGTGCAGAGTTTTTTGTAATTAGCACGTAATGTTAATTTACATCTGACAACTTGGTACAGAAACCGGAGCTCTGCATTTGCCTCAGCCTCAGCAAATTTCTACATAACGCTGCCTTAAACTCATGTACTTTGTTTTGTGCCAACAGGAAGCAATGCAGATTTACACTAACAGATTTAAATGTTGCATTAACAGTTGAAAATGTGCTTCTTAAACAATTGAAATTAATGTGCAACTCTTCTGGTTTCTTTTCACCGTTTTTTTTAACTTACTTTGGGGATGTTCTCCTATTCAGACAGTGCCATCCAGCACTGATGTTGGTGATCAGGTCTGACTCACCGTCGTTGTTCCAGGTCATCCCACAGGTGTTGGATGGGGTTGAGGTCTGGGCTCTGTTCAGGCGAGCCATGTTTTTCTTTCTTTTCTTCTAGTAATCCAGAAAATGTTTAAAATCCTGGTTTAGCCTCCTCACACCTCCCGGATCCACCAGTGTCAGGCTGTCAGATCAAGCATCGTTCAAACTCACAAAACTTTATTTGAAATTTTAGTTGAGGTCCAAAAGTTTCAGACAAATGATTCACACATTATATACAATATACTATATAAACGGTATGTGTGCATTTCTTTGATCATGAAGCTAAAATGTTTCCGAATGAACCAACAGAAAGCATATTATAGACATTATATAGAAAAGAAAACTCTGGGTTCAGGAGGTTAAACCACAGATCGAATGGTCACAATCACAGAGCGACCTCGTTATCGCCAGGCCCTACACATTACCCGTCAACCCGTCAGCCGGCTGTCGGAACATGCTCGAGGTCTCGTTAAGCTTGGAGCCCCGGAGCTTCACTCATTATCTAATTGGATGCTGAAAACCTGGATCCCTGCAGCAGGGACCTGATCTCTGCTGCCTCGTCCTTCAGCGTGGGCTGTCGGTTCGTCCGCGGCTCTGCGTGTCAAAGTGTCACAAACAATGCTTCCACTCTGTCCCTCTTATTGTGTAACAGGCAATTATCAGTGTAAACCAGAGCTGATTATTCCATGATGTTGCAGCAGTTGTAGTCTAAATGCTTCCACTGTATGGCCTCCGCTGAAAAAACCTGCCTGTTAACTGTTAATAGGCTAATTACAACTCCGTGACGAGTCAGGTATGAGCCATTTTAGAGGAAAAGCTGCTAGTTCCTCACAGAGAGTACAATCAGTCAGAAAAAAAGTCGTTGGCAGTTTATTATGATGGTAAATACAGCTGACTGTGGTTAAATGGCTCCTTTCAAAGCAGTGTCTCTGCCCATTCAGAAGGAAGCCTCATAACAGGAAGGGCACGACAACAAACAAGATGGCTGGAATGGAGCTAAAGGCCCGGGTGAGTCATGAGTGAAAGTTCGACTGTGGACAGAAGAGATGTGTCAGTTTAGTGCACAAACAGTACAGTTCAGGATGCAACTTTCAAGACAGAGTAACTTCTAACTTTGTACACTTTTCATACAGAAGACAAACAATACGTGTGAAATAACAGCCACACAACAGTTTACAGTCACCTGAAAAAATAATCTCTCAAAGACAAACCACACATGCGCCAGATTGTTTTGCTCAACACACTACTAGACATATTACCTGCCTTTCAACTCTCATACTACCATACTAGTGTGCCAGATAAATATTTAATATGTCCCAATACGAAGTACTGTAGGTCAAATGACATCAGGACGTCCTACTACAACTGGTCACTGTGTGGAAGACAAAATGCTTTTCTGGCTATACTGACCCACAATCCTTTGCTCTGTGGAAGACGTGTCACATACGTCACAGTGTGTCACACAAATATAAACAAACATTTGACAGAATGATGCACACCACGATGACGGATGAAGCACATTTAAGTGTCAGTTTTTCGTTCTTTGTGCTCCAAAATGTTGTGCTAAGGCTGTGACGGATATCTACGGTGGCCCAGAGGTGTCAGGCCAAATACAAAAGCCACAACACAAATACAAAAGCCACAACACAAATACAAAAGTCACAACATAAATACAAAAGCCGCAACACGAATACAAAAGTCGCAACACAAATACAAAAGCCGCAACACAAATACAAAAGCCACAACACAAATACAAAAGCCACAACGGAAGTGGCCCACAACGGAAGTGAACGGCAGCGGATGTTGACAATGCAGCAGATTGTTGCTGCCATTTTAGGGCCCGTGTGCCGGCTGTCTCTGGGCAACACAGAGTCCAACTTCGTCGCAGACTTTTTTCCAGGCTCTCTCCTGTTTTGTCCAAGTCTCTGTGTATCTGGTTCTGTCGCGTAGCTCCCGAGCTCCGGTCTCTATATGCGTATGGAGTGTGGTAGTATAGTACGGAGCTAACGAGCTTTGGGGCGCCGAGCACGGAGCATTAGCCCCAGTTAGCACAACAGTACAACAGCAGGCTTTTCTCGCTTGTTGTGTCGTCCCGAGCCGGGGCTGCAGCGCCAACAGCAGCGCTCCGGTCCGCTCCCCGAGCTCTGTGCCACCATACCGCTGTACACGCATACAGAGACCGGACAATAAAGCAGAGTGCTTGGAAAAAATCAGAGAGGAAGTTGGACTACTTGCTAAGTTATGAAAATATGTGTCTGTTATTTAATTACAACGGTCTGTTGTACTTTACTATGAGCCACAGTAGCACAATCACTGAAGGAGTCGAGTTTTGTATTTGTGTTGTGGCTTTTGTATTTGTGTTGTGGCTTTTGTATTCGTGTTGTGGCTTTTGTATTTGTGTTGTGGCTTTTGCATTCGTGTTGTGGCTTTTGTATTCGTGTTGTGGCTTTTGTATTTGTGTTGTGGCTTTTGTATTCGTGTTGTGGCTTTTGTATTTGTGTTGTGGCTTTTGTATTCGTGTTGTGGCTTTTGTATTCGTGTTGTGGCTTTTGTATTTGTGTTGTGGCTTTTGCATTCGTGTTGTGGCTTTTGTATTCATGTTGTGGCTTTTGTATTTGTGTTGTGGCTTTTGCATTCGTGTTGTGGCTTTTGTATTTGTGTTGTGGCTTTTGTATTTGGCCTGACACCTCTGGGCCACCGTAGATATCCGTCACAGCCTTGAAGAAGTAATGATGTTCGGGTGGTATGTATACTGCATGTAACAATATGTACTCTGTAAAGGGAGCTGCAGTACATATTAAGAGTAAAAAGAAACTCAATTGTTCATTGAAGACAACAATGGCTCTTTTTAGCTCTTTCCTTGACTGACAGAGTTTGCTGGTGCGATGTGACTGGTTGAAGTAAAGCAGTGACAGATAGAAAGGTCCAGGGTTCATTGTTCCTCCTCGTGATGCCATGATTATCCTGGCAGGATTTCACTGTGATCCATCCAATGAGTGTTGAGACATTTGGATCAAAAGCAGGCGAGACAAGGAATTGTATGTCAGTTAGTATTGCTAGCATTGCTAAATACAGCATTCCTGCAAGTCGTAGGTTAAACGGGTTTTGATGATGCACATCTGCTCGGAAAAGACTTATTAGATAGAAGTTGCAGAGCAGTGTGTTACAGTAGTTGCTGCTGTAGTTATCTTCTGGGACCAGCTTGTGTCTCTGTTCCTGCCGTGAGTTTGTAAAGACGGGGTCCAGCGAAGGTTTCCTGGGGTTGAGGAGGTTGAATCTGTCGTGTGACTGGTTAAGAATTTATAACTCAGATAATTCAAGAATAAAAGTGATTCTGATGAGTTGTGAATTTTTATGGATTCCTGAGTTGCTGATAGTTTCTGTTAAATCATTAAGCGCTCGGTGTCTCGTCTCTGATCTGTGAGGACTGGGAGTGACCGGCAGCGTGGAGCGAGCTGCTCAGACACCTTCAGGGATGGATGACTTTATTCTGAGTAGCGAGCTGACCGCCCCGCCTCCATCTCTCTCTCTCTCTCTCTCTCTCTCTCTCTTTCTCTATCTCTCACACACACACACACGCACACACTGATCTGCGCTGTGAACTGGGGCGTCCATCTTGGCCGGTCGTCTCACCGCAGGCTTGCAGAGAGAGAGACGTCCTTCCGACAGCAAAGGTTAATAATTCTGCACCTGACTCTGCGGGACCCGTCTCGCCACTACAGCTATGATTTAATCAAGTGGAAGGAGAGGTGAAGCCCGACGCTGTGCTGCCAACCGGCCGGCCAGGCCAAATCACACAGACACAGAGTCCGAAAAAATTAGAGAGATGGTCAGGAGGGACGGACCGAGCGGAAGAGAAGAAATGAGGAAAATAAATTGGATGCAGAGGAAGACAGTAACACCAGTCCAGTAAAGAGCTTTTATTACATTTTGAGAAACTTTAAACTCCACTATGATAAACCTGCTAATGCTGAAGTATTAACAGCTGGAGTAAGTCATTACTTAGCACCCCTCCCTAAAGAAACAAAGTCTGATGACAAGTAAACTTCATAATGAGAGAAGAAATGTTGTTACAATCATTTCCAGCAAAGTCACAACAACGTGGTGGGCGAAAAGGGTTGTTTTGTAGGTATTTTTAAATCAAGAGTTTGTCATTTCCGGGAAGATGGTGTACAAATGTGATCACACCCTGCAAAGTGATTATAATCACTCTACACTGATTTGGATCCAATAAACTCTTTCTTCTTCTTTTTTTTTTTATGCTGCCATGGCTGTTTAAAGAAGAAGGATGCCGCTGGGGACTAACAGGGACAAGTGTATGAAATCACAACTTTATTTACTATATTTTATGGAGAAAGCATTTTCTGACGTCCTCCGGCTGCTCCAGCTTTACTTGTTGCTACTTATTGCTACCTAGCAGTCTGTCAATGAAGGCCTTTTGGGCCGAGGCTGTGCACAACCTCTGAGAACAACAAAGGCCATCTATCAGTACGGAGGTGATTTGTGGATGTACACCAGTAGTTTTTCTGCTAAAGTAACTGCTTTTTTAAAAGCTGCTTTTTTCTTGTTAGCTTGTGGATGTGCAGCCAATTAATATCAGCCACAGTAACAGTAATGGCTCTATGACGGGGGAGAACACACATTCAGCTGTATTTGTCGTTGTAAACAGTCCATGAGAAAGAAAGAGACAAAAGGAGGTCAGAGCATTGCATGGTGGGATACTATCATGGCAATTTAACCAAGGAAATCACCAATGCTGTTGTTATCTGTCATTAAAGCAGATTAAAGCCCTGCTGAGAACATGTAGGAGCTAAAGTGGAGGAAAGGAAAGATTTTCAGAGACAGCCGGTCAGCGAAAAGCCGCCTGCTGCCTCTCAGAGCATCACGTGTCTCTAATGATGTAAACAAACGACCCAGAGGTCACGCCTCACCTCATCTGCAGCCAGAGCAGACCACAGCGCTTAAACTGAACCATGTTGATATGTGAGAGGCTGATATGGAAAACAGTCCTTTCTTGGCGTCGATCTGAGCAGATTCAGGCGTCTAGCCGAGCTCCAGGCCGCAGACAGCGACCGCTGACATCACTCCCTCCCATCCCCGGACAAAGTCTTGGCAGAGCGAGCGCGTCCTCCATGCCAAGCTGAGAGAGGAAAGCCTTTGAAGTTCACAACCTGTCTGATGTGCATTGACCTATGATAATAGCACTGATATGTTTGATCCTGAGTTCTGAAAATTAGAAGAAAAAACTGTTATGACCTTAAAAAGTTTTTAAACGTGGAGCCGGAGAACAAGATGAGTCTTTATTGTCGGCTCGCCAGATACAAGGAACAGCATGAAAACAGACAAATGGACCAGCTGACATTACACTGAACAACACCTTGTGTGTGTGGTTTGGAGAGCGCAGGGTCAGCAATATTCAAGATGTTTCGCCCGTGTCAGGACCTTCACAACTAGGAATGTTAATGATTAATAGCTATTAAGAGTTTAACTAATTAAAGATGTCTTCGTTGACAGGAATATATCAAGACGTATTTTACAATAAAGGATTACAGAGATTTGCTTTTCAAATACATCCAAATAAAACACAAAATACTGGTGTAAGAAAAGTAATTTGTTGGGAGCTCCGTGATCATTAATATGTGTTAATTCATTTAAAATTCAATAACTTTATGTTCACTTTATCTGTTCTTTCATTCCTAATGCAGCCGACTCTGGTTTTACATCAAAAATCTATCATGTCAGCAGTTTAAACATATTTCTAAAGGAAAAATGTTCAACATATTTCCCATATTTGGGATTCACTGATAATCGATTTTTTAAGGCAGCCGACTATTGTATAAAGTAATGACTTACTTGCATTCCTACCATCAACATATCACACTTTCAGTAGAAGTCAGCAATTGCCACAACAGATCAGTGTTGATCATGCACTCAGTGTGTTGATATATGCAAAATAATGGTTTAATGTAATCTACTGAAAAATGGGAGATTAAGGATCAGAATGAGAAGTTGTTGCCTGAGAGCTGGTGTGTCTTTGTCCTTTTCCAAAATCCAAAGAGGCGAAGCAGCTTTCACACAAACTCTTGGGAGATGTGAAGGAGTACTATGAGTGTGTAACTGCCCCTCAGCTAAAAAAAATCTGTGGCCCAAAATTACATTACCCTTGAAGACATCACTGTGACATCATCAAGTTTATTTCTCCTCCAGACAGTCCCAGACTGAGTGTTAACACTGACCTGTGAACTGATCTACATGTGTACAATCAGCCCCTTAAATACACGTTCCATTGTGTAGAATAATTAAATGATACAATCTGAAAACCGCTTGGTTTTTAAACCTTTTTTGTAAATCTCCGGTATGTTTCTTTAATCGGGTTTTACACCTTTTTTGGCTGATCTCACCTCCTGGTTGAGGCTGATAAATAGCCGGCAATTTTACACAAAAATCCTCCTTTATGCATCCTTTAACTGAAAATTAATAACTGTCACGCTAATGGAAAGATTAATGAATCCAAAATGGTAACACTGTGAGTTTACATAATGCATTTACATTGAAAATACACATTATTCCAGAGTATACAGCAGAGGGGATGAGCTGTATTTAGCGCTGGTATCTCTGCTAACTCTTATCATGCAACTGCGAGGCTTTATCAGCTGCGAGGCTCCGGCAGAATGAGAGCATATCTGCTCACCACAGAGAGCAATATGAAAATTACCCTGCTTTTATAATCATAATTCATGCATTTTTAAATAAATGTAGTTTGTAGAAGGCTGACTCAGTACTTTCTCTGTATTTTCCTCGAAGTACAACTCTCAAACACTCACTTCTAGTTCATAACAAAACTGCTGCGATCAACACGCTTGTTAAAATTGGCCCTAATAGAAGTTGTTTTCTCTTTTGTGTTAAATAGTCTTTAGTACAGACTTAGAAAGTCACACTCTTCTTCACGAGCCACAAGGATATTACATCTTTAGTCAACGAGCAAGTTAATATATGTGATTTTAAAGCAACGGAATGAAGAGAAGTCTTTTTCCTTTACACTCTATTTTGCATTAAGCCTGGAGGCCACCATGTTGTAGCCTGAAAACCTAACTTAAGGGCAATTTTGTCACCACTCTGCTGAATAAAAAAAAAAAACAGCTCATCAATTATATGATTTGCATATGGATATGGATGATAGCCAAAACCACACAAATTTAGCATAAAGTGTGCTGCTCTACAGAGCTTTATTCTGCTGTATTTAGCTCTGAAAGCACCAACAACATCATTCCACCTCTGAATCTCTGTGTTTACGGTTTTCTGTCAGCTTCACCAAACATGTCGCAGAAGTCGTCAAACTCATTGACTGTAGAAAATATGGAGGAAGCTGCCAGGTCAAAAGTGAAGCCTTAAACTTGCATCTTTCTAACATCCAGCAGGGGGCGCCTCAGAAGTCTGGTTGCATGAAAGCTTATGAGAAAATTAGCCCATTTCTCACTTGATTTATTATCTCAGTTAACAGTTTCCTGATGAGTTTATAGTCTTAATCTGTAGTTTTGAGTCTTTATCAATACAACATGATGTTGATTTTATAAATTATGGTCCCATTTAGAGTAAAATAGATGATAAAGAAGGGTATGCTTCAGGGCAGGGCTACATTTTTTTAAGGATGCTGTGAATTGTTGTGACACGACTGTATGCTGGTTGTGTTTCAGAGGTGGTGTGAGTGGCTGGGTGGGCTTCCATCCCCTGTGTCTGCTGAAAAGCCCTGGTCACCTCGTGTTTACAGCCAGATGATTTCGCCTGTTTTAGTGGTACTTGGTCGCAGCTCTAGAGAATCTCTAGTTGAGAATGTATTTGTGTTACTTGTTGTTTTGCCTTGTATTAATCCTGCATAGTCTGCTCGTCTCCAGAGATCAAGATTCGCCCTGATCAGCCAACTCTGTCAGTCACCCATCCTGCAGCACCTGGGACACCTCCGCACACTCCACCTGGCACCCCACCTAGCCTCCCCAGCGTTATCCGCCAGTGCCATCATGAGTTGTCTATGCCACACCACAGGTGAATTTGGTTAAACAAACAATGTTGCATTTGTATATTATCTGATAAATGATCTTTCAAATTGTTGGCAGTAATTTCTGACTGAATATCTGCTCTGTTCATTCTCAGAGCTAGCCACTATGGATGGAAATCGCAAGAGTCGTAATGATCGATAGCCGGTTCCAAATAGTCCGGTCCATCAGAATTGTACGTTACCAATGTCGTTGCAACAACAGGGAGAAATGGCGGCAGAAGAAATGCTCCAAATTGTGGCTTAATTTCATGAAGAAAGATGACAGTGCGAGTCCTAATGGAAACACCTAATATATGCTGAAACATCTCTCTGAGCAATGTGGGCTTACTTATGCTCAATGTAACATTAAGTTATTTTTAGCAATCTGCTTCCTTTTGATTTTAAATGAGGTTTTGGTTTCACTTTATATATCTGTACTGTTGTTATTTTAATTAACCTGAAACTAGCGGTCTGAGGGGAGGCAGGTGTTCAGCTCCAGAATACAAATGACTCCAGCAGCCCCGGAGAAAAAAGTGTCACTGCTGGGCTTCACAGTCATACAGCCTTCATACCATTTAGTCACAAAAATATGAAAATACCCTCCTAAAAATATGCCTGTGGATTCAGCCTCACCCAGGGACAAGCACCTGCACTCGGTAAGAAGACCTTACCGGTCTCACATTACGATAAGGGGACAGTAATTCAGGAATATATTCAAGGCCTTTACCATGTTACACCTGCAGGTGAGCAGCAGGATTTTAAAATGAATTCAGAGGCTCAGCAGCAGCATGAAGAGAGGCAAAGATGAGCCGCTGCAGAGCGAACAAAGTGTTTATCAGACAGTCGGGTTTCCTGGAGGCTGTACGAGTTTCCTGGGATCCTCTGAAGAGATTTTCAGACGGCAGAAGTCGGGGATCTCCTCTGGAATATGTGAGCAGGCAGAAGCTGAATAGTTAAAATGAGGATTAAAGGAAGAACAGGCTGCTGCTCCTGCAGGACTGAGAGCTGCCAGTCGAGCTTCCTCTGCCATGGAAAGCTGCTGAACTTGAACGGCGCTCTGACTGGACTCCGGCCAGAAGCCGCTGCTCCTCGTCTCAGTTCACGTGTTTGGGTTTCCACGGTTTTGGGTTCGACCTGTGGGAGCGTTCAATTAGAGCGACAGACCGCCTCGATCGATCGCAGACGGTGTTTGAAAGTTGGCCAAGTCCTGCAGAGTTTGATCTGGCTCTGTGTTTCGGCTTCCAAGACTTTTTTCTTCCCATCAGGAGGAAACATGAGGATGTTCTGCTCACTCTGCTGGAGAATCTTCAACTCATTCAGACGACCACTAAGATATTTTATCACTCCTTCATGATGGAAAGACTAAGCTGTAAATAACCGATGGAAAGTAGACAGATAAAGTGAGGAGGGAAAAAGGCAAGGAGAGAGAGAGGAGAAAGAGGGAAGAAAAGAAGGAGATGAGGATAAGTTATAGAATGAGAGGAAAAGTAAGAGGAGAGGGAGATGAATGAATGAGAGCAGGAGGCAGAGAGGAACAGGTGCAATTTCAAAAAAAGCTGTCAATCAAAAAGCACGGATGTGTGTTTCATATTAGACTTTCATACTGTCAAATGAACATAAAGTTATTAACTCATGTTTGACTCCTGCCATCGCAGTTTCCAAAAGTGCATGTTGACGTTTGTCTTGTTTCGACCAACAATCCAAAACCCGAAAATATTGAATTTATAATGACATGAGACAAAGAACATTTTCACAAATTAAAATCTTGAAAAGGTCGAGCTCGATGATATTTTGCATTTTCACTTAAAAAGTGACCGATAATGATAATGATTGCTAGTTAGTTAGTTTTCTGTTGATCCACAATCAAATCTCCTTAAGTATACATTACACAAGACAAGCATTTGTCTACTTGTGTAAGTGACAATTACATCACTTAAGAGACCTAATAGTGTTGTTGATTTGGGGTTGTATTTCCTTTTGTATCACTGTTTTTTTTGTCATCAGACAGCTGATATGATTGCGGTGGCGAGGTTGAACAGCATTTATCGGCTGTGCTGCGAGATCGGTTGGATTTAACCTTTAAAAAAGTGATATTCAATACTGTGTCAGGGTGAAACAGAGACGGTGGACTAAATTGCAGTACATGACAGGCAGGAAGATCATGGCATGAAGTTTATTAAAGATTAAGGCAACACAAAGACAGGAAAAACATGACAGCAAGACCAAAGACACTGAATATATGATGTGACAATGACTGAACAAATGACTGGACTTAGATACAAACTGAACTGAACGAGGGGATGAGGTGCAGGTCGGGTGAGGCCGAGAAACACAGATCTATATGAGCTGCAGATGAAAATACTTATTTACGCTTGTTACACATGCAAAAAGGGCAAATCAACTGAAAAACAGACACTTGGCCTCTGAAAGTTGATGTTACTAAGGCACTGACATCATACTCTGGAGGGATGACAATAAATATCATGAAAATACTGATGTTTCTTATCCCATGTGAGTGATCCACACAATGGGTGGTAATTTCTAAATGACACGAGGTCCCCTGGTGAGCTTCTCCTAAACCAGCCCAGTAGTTTTGGTGCCTAAACTCTTTATACTACTTCTCCTCACTTCCTCCTTTGTTGACGTAATAATGACTGCTACCACTAGAGGGTGCTGCCTGAGAAGACATATAAATATGGGTTGTAATAAGCTCACAGTCGACATACATGGTCATTTCCCTGATGAGGATGAGCCGTTCACAGAGGGGGTTTAGTCAACAGTCATTTAACGACACTTAATTTTCTACTTTAATAACAGACTTTACAAGCCTTTTGCCTCTTAAATTATTAATTCTAGGAGAAAATACACCAGATTTAAGGGGTTAGTTTAGGCAACCTTGGAAAAAAATATTGTAAACACAGTTTTTCTACTGATAATAACTCCCTCAGCTGAAATAAAGGGCTTTGAAACTGAATTATATTAAAGAGAGAAAGTGTTTTCTGAAACTTCTTCAGCTCCGGTGATGGTGACAGTTTCTGGCACAGATTAGCATGTGTGTGTGTGTTTTTTTTACTCCAAGAAACTAATCAAAGATGTGATCAGGATCCCTGAAAGGCAGAGGAACAACACTAATCTCCCTCTGATTAGAAATGAATGGGAACTGCGTGTCACAAACACCTGAAATCCAGAGACATAAAGCTCTGATGAATCACCTCTCTGATTAAAGGAAGACATCATCAATCACCCGCAAACTCTCTAATACTGCAGTGTGAAACCAATAAGAAGTCGACTGGGTGGATTTCTCTCCGATACAGAATCACTTTATTACAAACGTCTGTCCTCCTTCCAGGGAGACTTTTTCTGCACTTGAGAGATTTAAAGACGAGTTTCTCTGTGAGCTCAGAGCTTCAGCCCGCTTCTCAACAAGCTCACGTCAGGATTTATCTGCCGATATTGGAGCCCGTGTTGTGCGCTGTGTTATTTTCTTCATTACATAGTGTTTTATTATTTCCATCCCATATCATAGGCATCTGTTCCCAAAAGTAAACCTACTGTACTCTGTGCAGCAGAAAGTCTGTCTGTCTGGACTTGTTGGCTGAACACAGGCTCTTATTTCTCCTTTTGAAGGGACAATGTGACATTTGCTCACTTTCTCACCCAGACACAGATCAGAAGTAAATAAGAAAAAAAGTCCAGTCATCAATATATCCATCTTCTCAACTATCAGCTAATATTTATCTTTTTTTTTTTTTTTTTCCAATTTTAAAGTTTCATTTTCACTTCATTTCATTTATTTTATTCATTTAAAGGACAGTGCACATTAACCGACATTTCTGTAAACGTGCCAGTGTTAGCCAGCAGGCTAATTTTCAACTGTAGTCCTTTGCAAGATGTTAAGCTAGGCGCAGGGTGGCTAATTAAGTTAACTAAGAAAGAGGAGGTTTTCCATGTGTATGATTCAGATCAAGTCCAAAGTTTGGAGCCTTGAAAACTTTAATGATCAGGCTCCAGTAGCAGATCATTGCAGAAACAACTGGAAGAACCCCATTTTGAGCCAGAAACCCAGAACTCTGCTGTGAAAAAGCAGAATAAAACAGCCTGTTGTGTTACTAAGAAGGTAGGTGTCTCTAGTCCCAGCAACACCGCTTTCCATCCAGCGAACGCCATCCCTTCACTTTTTCTATCAGTCTCCCTCTTCACCTTCCTTGCCTCTTCCATCAGCAGCTTCTTTATGTTTTGAAGTGTTGTTTCCACAGCTGTTCCATCGTTACCTGGAGATGGTGACCCCAAGTTGCAGCTGGGTGGCTGTGGCTCAGGGGTAGAGCAAGCATCTTGTTATTGGAGGGTCGCTGGTTCAATTCCCTGGTCTGCAGTGTCCTTGGGCAATTTACTGAACCCCAAGCTGCTCCTGATATGCTGGCTGGCACCTTGCAAAATAAACAGCCCCAGATCTGTCCACATGCTTTTGGTCATCTTTAGCTTTACGAATAAAACTGAACATTGTTGATATAGCTCCATCAAGAGGAAAAAATATACTCTAATGATGTTAGCATAACATCAGATTCCACTTCAGCAGTGGGACGATTGTAGGTCTTGATTAAATAGTGATGAGGGTCTCAGTCGACAGCCAGCTTGGTGGGGAGCTCTTGTTCTTCTGCTGTTGAGGACACAGTGTGCTCTGCTGCACTGTTCTCTAGTGACTTAAATCTATCTATTCTCAGATGGAGCATTTCAATCAAGATCTTTTCTGCCGCTGCCTCGTTCTTATAACCTGCTGCAGCAGAGTCACGAAAAAATCTCCACCTTGGTGTTGACAGCTGACGCAGTTTCACTTACTGTGGTTTTGCATACCCAATCATCACCTAAACCAAACGCCCACGCAGCAGTTGGTGCACCTGTTACTTTCACAGTCTGTCAGCTCAGTCTCACTCTTTAGACCAGCAAAATGTAACTCCCGATGTTCACAACAGCAAAAACAAATGATGCTTTTTTGTCTTAATTCAGTGTCTGAATCAACTGGAATGTGGTCTCTGGCTGAGGAACGCCAGGGTCAGGGGCAGAAACGCTGATACTCAACCAATCAGCGATTGCAAATGTTGTTTTTGGAACAGCAGACGAGCTGTTTGAGTTGAAGCTGGTGCAGTAATGAAGTGACTTTTGTTGACAGTGAATAACCTTTGGTTCAAAAAGAGGTTTCTTCCTAATGCAATATGAAAGTATCAAGTCAGTGAAAGCAGAGAATTCAAGAGATGAATGTGTGTGTGGTGCTTTAGTGCCTGTTCACTCCAGAAAAGGGTACAGCGAATGGTACAAGTTTGTATATTTGTAGCTAACCCTGAAGTAAGCATGGCCCCAATAAATTTTGGACCGCAAACACTACAGATTTCTGTAACTGAAGTTGAAAGATGTTGAAAATTACATTGTTGAAACCTAAATTTTGAACCCTGTAAGGAAGTCACTTAGATATCACTGTCAACGTTGACAAGACGTTTAAAAAATACATAAAAAATATGTTAATTCAATGTTCAGTTTGTGTTTTGGATGTGTTGTTGCTCAAACTTTGAAGCTGTTCATATTACTTCTCCTGAGGTCCTCTGTTGCTGCTGTAATAATTACTCGGGCCACTAGAGGTCGCTGCCTAACAAGAAACATACATGTGGTTGTAATACACCACTCCCATGGGCAACTTGTGTGTTTGTTTATTTTGCTGGTTTGAACCCCCACTCACATCTAACACACCAAACATTAACAGTATTACCATTTAAATCTATTGCACTATTCTCACCCTGGAAGCTCAGCCCTGCCTAAACCGGCCCGGTTGACTTCCTGTATGATGCGGACTGCAGAGTCTGAACTCTGTGCCGAGACGGCACCGTGTAACTGCATCCTCCTACTGATTTATTTGTTTGTACTAAATTGTCCTGTACTTGTACTGTCTTTTGTTATACTGTTGTTGTTATGTGCGGTGTCCTTAAGTGCTTTGAAAGGCGCCTTCAAATAAAATGCATCATTATTATTATTATTATTAATATTGAATATACACACTGTGTACCAGTGTGTAACAATGCCAGTTTATATTTTCCTTTTGTTTTCACTTGCATCAGATGTAAAGTCCATCTAAAGACACGTGCGCATGAACGCACACGTGCTGGTGGAGCAAATCGATGCAAAAAAACTAAATCATGCAAATTTAAAAGAGCAAAAACATTCACTTCAAAGGGTTTTTCCAGCACTTCATGAACGTAAAGAGACAGGAGGATAAGAGCGGAGAAACTGGAGGTCCTGGTAAGCTTGGAGATCAGGCACAGTCTGTGCTGCAGTCAGTTATAGTTAATGTCAGCATGTTGGCTGCCTGCTGTGAACGCACTCGCTGCACTGATGTACTGGTCAAATGTGAACATTCTAATTCTCTTTGTACTCATTAAAACACATTGAATGGTCTGTTAATGCAGCACATGTTAATCCCACTGACAGCAGCTCATCAGGAAGTTTTCAGTTCACTTCTTCTGAAGCCTCTTATATATTTTTGACTCTATATATTTTTGGCTTCGGGGTCATCAATATTTTCATCAGAGAGGTCCAGCCCCCCTCTGGGCTCCTGCCACAGTAATATCCAGTATAATGAATCTTTGCCAAGCAAACAGAGCCGCAACAATATTGAGAGCCTCTTTTCTGTCCACAGACATTATTTCCCAGAGGAAAATGGAAATTAAAAACAGAAAAGAATTCATCCATTTCATCCATCAACATTGACCCACATCAGCAACAGAAAACAAGAGCCACAGCTGCCTCCCAACCCTGAGTCTCATAACCCTCCATTAAGTTCTGGTAATCAGCCTTAAAGCCATGACACACTTCATACACAGTAGGATAAAGTCGGAGGAGTAATCCTGCATGAGTGCAGCGACTTCACATGTCTCCGCGGGGATGAATCATCTAAACTTTGGGCTACACGTCGCGTGGGATCTCGTCGCCGCCGCCTTGTGTCGATGTTGCCAGGAGCCTTTTCAAACATGTCGCTAATTAAGCGGCAACATGACCTCAGGCCCCCAGGCAGTGACCTAAAACACAGAAGAAGAAGAAGAAGAAGAAGAAGGAGGAGGAGGAGGAGGAGGAGGAGGAGGAGGAAGATAGAGAGCTCACGTTTCCTCCACTTTTTTTTTTTTACATCAGCAAGAAGAAAGACATTTCATAATAGTTGTCATTAAGAGAAGGAACGTGTGTGATCACTGATTCATCTTCTCATTCACAGTTGGACAGATCATTTAGATATTTTATGAGACTTTATTTTTCTCTTCGACTGCATTTTAGATGGAAATATTTGACTGTTTACCACTGCATTTATCTGAAGGCCTTAGTGAACAGTTCAACACCTTTTCACTCACAACTTAAATACCCCAGCTTTAAGCTTTCTCTAGAATTAGTTATTCCCTCAATGGGCTCCGTGGTAAAGTTAGCAATACGAGCACACTCACATAGGCAATCCACACCGTGCTCAAGAGCGTTTAACCCCCAAAGTCCAGTTTGTTTGACTAGTGTGAGCACTGGATCGACTGGAACAAGTGTGAGTGCACCCTAACAGACAATATACAGTACATACATATACAATATGTACGTTGTCAAATGATTGCGGTGTGGTTAGGTTTATGCCAGAAAAACTACTTAATTACCGTCATGAAATGATCATAACTTGGATAACATAACCAACATAACTTGTAACTGACGTCACACACATAACCTACACAGCACCAGTCGTTTACTGAGGCTGCATGAATAAAAACAACTCGCTCTTCACCCTATTGACTCTGAGTGTGGCGCTCTGAAGCAGTGCTCTGCACTACAGAGCCCAGCTGGACTTTCAAAGTAAAGTTTGTTGACAAACAGTTCATGTATTCTGACAGATTATGACCTTTGAATGGTTGTGAACATTGTTAAGCGGTCACAGCTTATTTAAGGTTTACCCCAAAAACTACTTTGAAAACATTGTACTTAGGGTTAAAGTAACTCATGTTAAGTCACGTTATGTAAGTCATGTAAATTACATAACTTAGGTAACATAACATAATGGATGTTAGCATGTCAGTGTAAGACTTGAATTTGATATAAACATATATGACATTATAAAAGTATATAACTTTATTTATGGGCAGACACTGTCATTACTTTGTCTAATATGTCCTGTCTGACTAGTGTTGTAACTGAGTGTACTTTCTGTTGACCAGTACATTGTTTGATATGTCCAGTAACATCTGTCACTTTCACTGGCGTCCCATTAACCTCATGCTGGACCCTTTGATCATTTGTTACTGGGCTAATTATCTCCATTCATTAGTTATGTCTGTTACCTTGTGAAAAACTTGTAACCCTGGCTGTTGAAGCAGAGAGAATGCATCAGGATCTAACTGATGTCCTTCCCCTGGGATTAAAATGGTTGTATTGTTTCCCTGTACTTTTGTATATGTGATGCTTTTTTAGTCAATTGTGAAAACTCATGAACAAAGTGGAGAAAACGTGCAGTGTTTTAACACATTTAGATTCAGAGCTTTACAGCTCAGACACAGGATGTAAACATCCAGCCCTTGGCACTTGAATAGTTCTAGTGTACATGTTATGTGAATATTTTCTAAGACTATGGCAATGAAGCTGACAGTGTATTCTTACACACAAACCTTTGATTTGACATGTTTTGACAGTAAAACTTATTGAATTAAATTCCAAGCACAATAGTCAGATGGATGTAACACCGACTGAGTCAGATCCACTGAGACAACACAAGATTTTCCTCTTAGCCTGTCTTCTGACAGCATGCTGTACTCCAACTCAGTGTCCTCAAGACTCTCATGCATGTTTCTACACTTTGCACATACAGCTGTCACGCAGGATAAACACACCCCGTGACTTCATGCCATGAGAAACACCCATTCAGACTTGAGCGCAGTAAGAGCATTATGATGTTTGAGTTGGAGCTAAACATGCAAGGCGACTGATTGGCTGAGGGAGCTAAGGCAGCAACAAAACAGATCAACTCACACTCGGTCTGGTGTTGTGATGTTTGGAGACAAGCTGGAGGCCCAGTTAGTGATGAAATGGCTGAGGGACTCACCATAGATCAGTCTTATTCCTCTACTTATACTTCCAACTCCTCCTGTCAGGGTTTAAAAAGAACCACTCAGTTTTTTTTTGTGCACAAGCCCAAAAAATAAATCAAGTAAATGATCCACGTCTCAGTTTAAATTACATTTTGGAAGTGCAGCTCAGGGGGTTACAGTGATGTGTTGGAACTACAGTTCCCATTATGCTTTGGTTAAGAAAGTTAAGATAACATTTTTGATAATGGTAAGATACAATAACTAATAGAATGAACACAAGCTAAATACTGAGAAAAAACATTTGTTTGTTCACATTTTGCCAAATTTGGCACCATAAAAAGTCTTCTGATCGAACTTTCAGCAGCTCCTGTTTGTAGTGTTGGATGGATGTCCAGACAGACAACTTCAAAATGTGATGAATCTCAGGTTCTGCAGCAGCAAGGAGCACCTTTGTTTCTATGATTTCTGAGCAGTTTTATTGCTGTTGATTCCCAATAACGTTAGAGATAAGGACATCTTGATAGGTTACATTGACTGTATAAATATGTATAAACTGTATAAATCATGTCACAGCTCTGACTTCTGACTGTGTTGGAAAGACAATCGGCAGGACAAACTTCAACAACTCACTTCCTGTTGTTTCTTGAACACCTGCATGCACCTGTCCCTCACACCTCTCAGATTATCTTTGCCTCATGTCTCTCTAGACAAAACTGTGCAGTGATAGTGAGGTTTATAGGGAACCACTGTAAAGGCCGGTGGTATCATTATTCTATTGTCATTACTTTGTGCAATCTATGTTTACTTTATTATGATACATTGAAGCAGAAAACATTTCTATTCACAGTTTCACAGAATGATTCTTTGTATTACATGTTGTATTATTTTTCAAAATCGATGATGCACTTAATCTTACATAATACTTTATGTTTCCACATTGCTGTGTGGGTAATAGTTGAATATACTTTTATATATACCTTTTTTGTTCAGCGTTGTTGTCCTTGCTGTTGTTGTTGTCAAATTACTCTGAGAGCAAAAGGTCAAATTCTTTGTATGCGTCCTTATCCTTGGCTGAAAAGGCAGATTCTGATTCATTTGGAGAATTAACAACATTTTGAAATTTGAAAAATTGTGCTCAAGGTGAATCATTAAGGTGCTCCTTTATCTGAGTCTGTGAATAACAAAGAAACAAATCCTCAATTTTCAGAAGCGGGAACCAGTGACTGTTTAACTTTTCTGATTAAAAATGTAAAAACCTAATTAATTGATTAAGCTGAAAGTCACTGTCATTAACTGAAAATGTATATCGGAGGAATGCTTCAAGGTTTACCTGCACAGAAACTGACAGCACTTTAATCCCAGTTATATCACACAGATACAACAACACATATCGGCCTTACACTATGTTCCAGTGGAAGAATGTATTTCACTGCTAAGCTTTAAAACATCCGTCGACTAGAAGTAACTGTATTGACTTGACTGGGCCGCTCTTGTATTCATTTAACCTCTGAACAAGAAGTGTGTCTTGGATTAGTTTGCTTTTGTAAACGAGCTGTGCGGCATGTGGAATATGTTTCTACATTTTCTTTTATATTTCACTGTGATCCATTAGCATGCACACACACCGCACACACACACACACACACACACACACACACCACACACACACACACACACACTCTCTCTCTCTCTGGGTAAACAGGGCAGAAAAGCAAACACAGCACTATCGACCGGCGCTGGAGCATTTGCATTAGTGTCCACTCTTCATTCATATGGACGTGGCCTCACTCCGACTGTTCACTGCAGTCTAATTCAAATTGAGGGCTGCAGTAAATTTACAGAGCGAGTCGACGATATTAACCAAATTAAACACTAAATTTGAGCGCGCCTTTTTCCTCTCTCCGCCTTGCTTTCGGTCTGTAAACGAGGTTAGTCTCCAGTCAGAAGGACGAGGATTTAATGCTAAGTGAAGTTAACCGCTGTAAAACTGTCGTCAGAATGGATACCTCAATTCCCTCCGCTTGCAGGAGTTTGTGCAGTAGAGGACGGTGGGCGCTGTAAATTTTTGGACCAGGATAGACAGACATTAGCTTAGCACGATCCCAGGAGAGGAGGCTCGATCTCAATTCCAATTTAAACCCCTAACCCTCATTCTCAGGTGCCCCCTCTCAGGCTTGGTGTCGACAGCGTTTCCAACATGCTGACTTCAGCTATGGTGATCTTGTGTTATGGTGGCATCCCTTGTATTATAACAATGCCATTTGCCATTGATCTGATGGGATTAGGAGAGCATGGACACTCGCAGTTCATTCACACCTTCCCGACATCCATTAGCTCATCAAACAAAGAAGATCACTGCTTCCTTATAGGCAAACATCAGCAACCCGTGCTCCTACCCTGCTGGTCCGCGCAGACATTAGAGGAGCAACTTCACAGCTGGACTTCAAATGTGAATGCAATGAGGACAAAAACTGGTCACATTTTCCACATCTGAAACTAAAATTACGCCCTGACACACATGTTGCAGGACACCAGGCTTTAATAGTGGACAGTGTAGCAGATTGGACCATGATTTCAGGTCCAGTTGTCTCTGAGGGCCTCAGAAACAAACACGCCACATCCTATTGAGGCATCCGCCACCCCAACAGATCCCCAATATATCCCTGAATCAACCTGCTCAGTTGCGTTCACAGACTGCTGTGCAGATATAAGAGAAGAGCTGACTCCAAGCTGTGAAATCCAAAATTGAGACAGAAAATTGGTGCTTAAAAGAAAGAAAAATAAACCAAATAAGACAGAAGACACACCAAACCCGGGAGGACATCATCAATTATTAGCTGACACAAGGGACTGACTCAGAAAACTAGACAGACTGAAATATAACGAACGTAGGCTTTGCCATGACAACCTCCCAGGATGACTTTTTCCTCAATACATCGCCTCTGTATCCTGAGCAGCATCATACCATTTACCATTTTATTCTTTTCTCATGCATCAGCTTTCTTTCTTTCATTCCTAGATTGCTCTTGACTGACCGGGTCTGTTCAGCACCAGAACAGACACAACAGAAGCACTGATGGCGATGTATGAAAGACGACACAGAGACAGAAACTCTGTGCATCACAAAGATTCATGCATGGAAATTTAAGATTCATATTATTATCCCCATTGTGAATAAATCCATGAATCTACTTAGAAGTTGTAGAAAAAAAAAAGCTCCTTGAAAGGCCAGAAGTTGCCTGAGAATCAGAACATTTTCACATTTTCTTCACCACCACAGTAATCAGTGATAGTTATCTGTACATCCATGGAAAAATTGCATAAAGGAAGTGTTTATAGCTAATTCGGCATTATTTAAATTCTACCAACTTGCCACTTTGAAAAGTCAGACTTTGAAAAGTTCTTGTTCAGAGCAACAACTTTAACAAAATGTACATGAATCCATTTAGACATAATATATGTTGTTTTCCTTAAAGGTACAGAACTTACAATGTTTTAACTTGTTGGGCCTCATGCCTCCATAACACATGTCTCAACAAAGAGAAAGGCCTGTAGTTGAAGCCAGAAGCCTAAACTACTAATTCTCCAGCCACGAGGGACTAAAGAACAAAGAACCAGACAAAAGGGGCCCACAAGGTGTGAAAAACCGCGTCATCAGCTGACCTGCCCCCAAGACGTCACCTGGTCCCTATTGGCTGTGAGCCTGGAAGTTCCGCCAGGATCACAGTGACGTCACCCCCACGTTAAAAGGTCACGGCCCAGAAAGGACCGGTGTATTTCCCAACAGCTACGTGGCGGATAGACGTCTGCAGACGTTGTCTTAAGGATACAACCTGAGAAACGTTTTTCCCCCCCTTATTGTTTTGAGCTAAAGTTCAGTTCCCTCCTCGGTGGACGAGATAGAGACTGTTTTGGCTTCACTTTCGTTTTTGTTCGGACATTCAGTATCGTTTGGATCCAGGAGCGCTGCATAACCCAGCCGTTCCCTAATTACCTGCAGAAGGAAGAAGAGAATCTTCAGAAGGAACGAGACCGTCCCTTCCATTGAGTCGACCGATCGCTGTGTAACAGCCTGCCGTCAGCTGTGAGAACGCTCCGGTCTGATCCCGCACTCGCCTCCTGAACGAGTTGGAGCTCCGAGTTAGCCGGGCATCCACGCTACCGCGACCACGCGGCATCTAAAGTAAGAGGTCTTTTGTTTTGGCAGAAACAGATAGTATATAGCGTGTTGTTTTTCTTTGTTGTGCTTTTGTTTTGCTGTGAAAGGATCGCCGAGTCCGATTTATGGCTACCTGTACTGTGTGCTAACTGTGTTTGCTGAGCCGCTAGGAGCTCGTTCAGGCTAATCCAGCCTGTATAGTCTTGCCGCCGTGCCTGACCACAATACGTCGTATTCCGGCTCGATCAGTGGACGATAAACGAACCTCAATTTGCTTGTCGGCCATTGTCCGAGGGAGAGACGACCGCTGTGCACCACATGGTCGTTTGTTTATTCCTTTGTTGCCTGCTAAGCCCTGCTTAGCTTCTTCTCTCTTTTACTAACACACACACACACACACACACACACCGAGAGGTAACATAAGACGTGTGTCCAGCATATTTCCTTTATTGACTGTAAAGACGGACTTCTACCATTTTGGAACTGTGGGTATCATCCCTGTAAATTCACCCTCGCATGACCAAACCGCACACGAGAGCAAAGACGGCGCAACCACCGCCTTTGTTCAAACCTCGCGCGCACGTGTAGTGATCACCTTCGGTCAATACAGTCACTGTCGCCATTTTTGAATTCCAGGTACATGAATCGGTGAGTCTAAATTCATCAGCTCGGAATTCGCGCTCTCGCGTGACACTAAGTCACGTCCGGCGTTTCCTGTAGTCTCTCCGACGAGACTTCCTAAATCACGCCCACTAATTTGTAGTCCGGCGAACGTGACTTCCCAAGCCACGTTCGGCCTTTTTTGTAGTCTTTATTGGGGACTTCCTGCCACACACACACACACACACACACACACACGTGTTTGGCTTGCTTGTGTTTTGATGTCGCTAGCTTTGTGAAGGAAATTGTTGTTTGTTAAAGTAGGTGGTTTGTTCTGTGGAGTAAGCTTTGATAAACACTGTTGACTTTAACTGAGCAGCATCTGTGATTATTTTGCACAATCCCATATTGTAATAACTGCTGGTTGAGATGGTCAGTGCTCGGATTCACGCCTCGCCTTACATATAGAGCAATAATTAAACATGTGCAGCAAGTGGTTTCAACACATGGCGCAACACATGGATATATATATATATATGTATATATATATATATATACATATACATGTATATAGGCATATATATATATATATATATTAGGACTGTCAAAGTTAACGCGTTAATAACGCGTTAACGCAACGTCCTCTTAACGCCGTTAATTTTTTTAACGCGCGATTAACGCTCAGTATATAAAAAAAAAAGCGCATTGTATGATTTACGGCCGTCGGCGGCACCCGTAGTCTTGATACAGAGGGTGGCAGAAGAAATAGAATAAGAAAGGGAATCAGAAGAAGAAGAAGAAGCAGGGTTGGCGGTTCGTTAAAAACACGCCGGACTGAAAAGCAGCACTCGCTGCAAACTCCTCATCTCTGCTGTCACTCACGGTGGCGGACATTTGTTTCTCCATCGCCCTGATCATTTTGCGGGACACTCTCTCGTGGCATGCCAGTTTGCTGATAACTCATCCCCGCATGTTTATCTCAGGCTCCTCGCTAGCCTTCTTCCTCCCTCCAGCAGGCAGCCTGCTGCTGCTGTTGTCCTCCTCGGACAGACGCTGAAGCTCCATTTCTCTCACTCTCGTGGGGACGACAGAGAAACGTCTAGCGGCTGCTTCTCCTGAGTTTTCCTCTGAATATATCACGACAGAAGGTTTGAATTTCAAGTCGTACTTTTTATTGTTTTGCTGCACCGGAGCCATGGCGATCATCAGTGTGATACTGACTGACAGAAAGCAGCACACTGCGTGAAAAAGGCGAAGAAGAAAAACGTGCAGTCTCAGTGGACACCACTTGCAAGCCAAACAGACGGCAGATGCAGAGAGCCCGTCGCCCCCCCTCGCCAAAAGCAGACAACCCTGGATTTATTTTCCTGCATGATTTGAAGTGTTGAATAAACATTTTCATAATGCAAGCATATTTGACCTTTCTTATGTTGTTAAAAGTATTAAGAACATGAAAAAAATACACTAGGGTACATTTAGAACAGAAAAAAATGTGCCAAAAGAAATTGCGATTAATTTGCGATTAATCGCGAGTTAACTATGGACAAAATGCGATTAATCGCGATTAAAAAAATTGATCGTTTGACAGCCCTAATATATATATATATATATATATATATATATATATATATATATATATATATATATATATATATATATATATATAAAAACCCTAGTCGAATATTAACCCAAACTACATGTGTGGATATATATCATCCACACATGTACTTTGGGTTAACACTCTTTTCTGATTGCCTTGAGGCCATGTGTTGAAATATATATATATATATATATATATATATATATATATATATATATATATATATATATATATATATATATATTAGGCACCTGTATATATATTATTATATATATATACAGGTGCCTTCTGAGGAGAAACAAAATCCCACTGATCCATTTGAAATTGGTTGAGTTAATTTGTACAGTGAAAAAGAAAGAAAGAAAAAACCCTCTGGTGATAAAACGTGATGACAAACTGAGAGAAGAAAATTACAAATTTGTGCTGGAGAGATATGAAAACAACATCCCGTCTCGCACTCAAATGAAAGCGAACAAACTTCAAAACTCTGATGAAAAGCAACGGCCGCGCTGAGCCTGATAAGGACGCCAAATGACAAGAGAACGCAGCATGGCGGAAACAAGGAGAGGACTACAGCATGCAGAAAATGACAAAGAGGGGCGAATAAATGAGAATAGCCTTGATGCAGAAAAGTGAAATCAGCATGATGAAATACACTACCGACCAGCAGAACAATAGACGAGTAGAGAGAACAGACAGAGGGAGGAAGTGAGCGTCTCAGTCTGACCAAAACACGTCTGCTGGAATGCATGTGGGAATACACATATAATAAAATGTATGGACTCTGTTATTATATCTCTATGATGTCATATTGATGTTGCAGCTATACAATAATTTATCAGCGCATAACTTGAAAGATACACTTTCACATTGTGTTGTAGTGCCAATTAGCAAACATCCACATTGTCCACAAACTGCCCTCAGGTTTCATAAGTAAACTTCACAAATATCTAGAAACAGAAACAAAAACGCAATTATTTGGAAAACATCTTTACAATGTTCAAGTCTAAATATTTTCATGAACACAGCAACAAGATTTAATGCTTTAGTGTTACAGCTTTGAGCTGTATGTCATGTAGAGGTGGGAGATACCACAAAATATGGTTTTGATCCAATTGCAAGTAATTCAAGGCCAATATCACCAATACCAACACTTTTTATTATGAAAACACAGGGCAGATTTTACAGGCAAGTAACAAAAATATGTTTTTCATTAATGCAAAGTGAAAGTGCATACATACAATATATATATATATATATATATATATATATATATATATATATATACACACACACACTACATTTTTCACTTATGCTCACTTGGCTGTGTGGCTGTGTGTTGAGTTATTTTGAGGGGACAGCAAATGTACACTGTTATACAAGCTGCACAATCACTGCTTTACACTCTATCAAAGTGTCATTTCTTCAGTGTTTTCCCATGGAAATATAATAAAATATTTGCAGAAATGTGAGGGGTGTGCTCAGGGGCCGGCTCTAGCCCATTTGGTGCCCTCAGCGAGATAACCCCCCCCCCCCCGCCAAAAAAAAAAAAAAGAAAAGAACACCATCATACAATTGAATGAACATCTGAACACTCACAACAGTTTTATTTGAACAACAACAATGAACTTTCAAAGTCACATTTTGTGTTTCAGCTAAATTCTACACACCTGGACTTCCTTGCAGCGAAGGCATCTATCATGTCATTAAATGACACCTGCATGGACACCTTGCGGTTTATGCTCATCGGTGCAAGTCCATTTAAATGTTCCTGAGACATGGTGGATCTCAGATATGTTTTGATGAGCTCCAATTTGGAGAAGCTCTTCTCTGCAGCAGCAACTCTCACTAGTATGGTGACAGCAATCCTCAGGGCCACCCACACATTTGGATACATTTCCTTCAGTTTCCTCTTCTGTAAGAAGCTGAGAAGTTCAAAGGTGGTCATTTTACCTTTGGGCAATTCTGGGAAAGTCTGCAGTTCGCGTGCCAGTTCCTTCCAGTCCAGGTCTGACTGCCCATTACAGCTTAGGGTGTTGCTGAGTGTTTCACACGGTTTTTGAATTTCTTCCTTGGGCAGGTCAGGGAAGTTGACAAGTACACCGAAGTTCTTCTCAACTTCACCTAAAGTCTTAAATCTTTCCTGCAGTGACACAATGGAGACGTCTACTGCCACATTGAAAAATGAAATTTCCATTTCCGTTGTTCGCAACCTCTTCTGCTTAAGAACAGCTTCAACATTCATCTTCTCACACATTTCTTTAGCTGACATTTGGGCAGATGCAAATCCAGTGTAATCCAGCTGATTAGAGAGGTTTCATTTTTCCTCAGAAGGTTGACTGCAACATCCATCTGCATTGTCTCTGGTTGTAATAATTTGCTGACATGCTGAATTTTGGGCAGGATGTCATGCCATACCACAGTACAGGTTGAGAAGCGGTAAGAGCCAACCTCTTACGCCAAAGATTGTGCTTCGATTTTTATGGCTGGATCTGTGGCATTGTCCCTTACCTCCATAAGTGCATCCTTGACTTCTGCAGCCTGGTATCTCACAGCCTCTAGACCGTTGATACGACTCTCCCATCCAGTATCTGACCAAGATTTCAGGGTTGTGGTCACATGTTTTTTTAAGATGGATGTGTGGAGGCGGAAAATAGTGTGAAAAGCTTCTGCAGGTAGCCAAAGTAGCTGGTGGCATCTCAGCTACCACGTCTGTGGTTACCCTGAGAGCAATATTTCACTCTGCCAATGACATCACGCCACCTCCTCCTTTCAGCCTCTATTAGCGCGATTTCAGCTCTATCTATTGTTTGGCACTTGTCAAGACGAGTCTCAAGTTCTTTCCATGTGATTTCGTGTGATCCGGACTGTTCTCATGACTTTTTAGTATCTCATCTCATTATCAACAGCTTATCCCTGAGGGTCGCAGGGATGTAACTGCTTTATTCCCTTTTTCAAGGGGTTGCGGGGCTCTGGAGTCAATCCCAGTTATCTTTCTGGGCAAAGGCAGGGTACACCCTGGACGAGTCGCCAGCTCATCGCAGGGCCCTTACTGATGGCAGAGGCCGCCACGCCAACTGCACACCAGGAGCAACCAGCGACCTTCTGATTACTAGTCGACCTGTTCACTAGTCAACCTGCTCTACCCGCTGAGCTACAGCCACCCTGACTTTTTAGTATGTTGCTGCAATTCTTCCAGTCATTGAGTCCATCACTGATGAGTTTTCTGTGAGAACAGCTTGCAAAAGAAGCAGTATAAACATTGTTTTTGATGGAATATACCACCCAGCTTCTCTCTGCCTTGTGTCTCTCTGCCTTGTGTCACTGAGGAGACTGCTGATTGTGGAGCAGGCAGTGCAGCTCTTCATTGAGCTAGAAGGAGCTGAGGGAGACCTGAGCCTGAGGAATTGCCTGCATTTAAATGTAAATAGTTACAGATAACTTTGTAAATTTCAAAACGTATGCACACATTTAGCAAACAACAATTTATATTTGCATTATAAATAACAAAAATTGTTTGTTAAACATATTTGTGGCTTTCACAGTAAAGAATCTAACTTTTTCCTACTCGGATTTGATGTTTTTTTGTGATTTTAGGTCCATTGTGTTAATACTGTATGTCAAAATGAAAAAAATAACTGTACATTCACACATGTGAGGTTGTGCTGAAAATAATGACACCAAACAAGGCAAGGTAAATAGCTTTTAAGGTGAAATATAATGGCAAAATAAAATATAGTCAAAAACAGCCAATTATACCCTGGACCCCAGAGGGTTAATGACTCTTTGGCTGCCGGCCTCATCTGGCCTTCCTCTTCTTCTGCAGGGGCAGGGTTTTTCTTTGTGGAGAAGAAGGATAAGACTCTGAGGCCCTGCATTGACTACAGAGGTTTCAACGACATTACTATTAAGAACTGCTACCCCCTTCGTCTCATCTCCACAGCTTTCGAGCTGTTACAGAGAGCCACTGTCTTCACTGAGCTCGATCTCTGCAACGTTTACCACCTGGTTCAGAGCCGGGAGGGGAATGAGTGGAAGACTGTCTCCAACACTCCCTCAGGACATTATGAGTATTTGGTGATGCCTTTCGGTCTTACTAATACACCAGCAGTATTCCAACCCTTAGTCAACGACATTTTAAGAGGCACGCTGAATCGTCATGTATTAGTTTACCTTGATGACATCCTGATCTTCTCAAAGACCCTTGATGAGCATGTATACCACGTCCAGACCGCCGTCCAATGCCTCCTGGAGAACTCCCTCTTCGTCAAGGCTGAGAAGTGTGAGTTTCACGTTCCATCTGTCTCCTTCTTGGGGTAAATCGTGGCTCAGGGCAGCGTACAGATGGACCCAACAAAAGTATCAGCGGTCAGCTCTTGGCAAGCAGCTACAAAGGTTCCTGGGGTTTGCCAACTTCTATTGCCGCTTCATCCACAAATACAGCTTCATCGCTGCTCCCATCCTCCAAGTTCCTGATCCTGATCATCAGTTCATGGTGGAGGTAGATGCCACCGACGTGGGAGTAGGGGTGGTCTTGTCTCAACAGATGACCACCGACCAGAAGCTTCCACCCTGCGTTTTTTTTTTCGTGACGGCTGTCACCTGCAGAAAGGAACTATGATATCGGCAACAGGGAACTGTTGGCCATCAAATTGACCTTGGAAGAATGGCTCGAGGGTACCAAAGAACCTTTTCTGGTTTGGACTGATCACAAGAATCTGGAATACATCCGCACTGCCAAAAGACTGAACTTTCACCAGGCTTGGTGGTTCCTGTCCCCCCCCCTTCAACTCCTCCCTCTCCTACCATCCTGGTTCCCGCAATATTAAGTTCTTTATCGCGCCAATTTTAAGGGGAGGAGAGGACCACAACTTGATCAGACTCCATCCTCCCGATTTCCTGCGGAGTCACTGTCTTGACCTGAGAGGTCGGAGAGTGGGTGAGGTCAGCCACTGCGGGTCAACCAGGACCTAGTGCTTGCCCCCTAACCATTTATCTGTTCCCCCAGCCCTGAGGTCCGACATCATCCAGTGGGCCCACTCCTCCAAGCTCACCTGTCACTCGTGAATCTGAAGGACTCGAGACATCCTTCTCCAGCAGTTTTGGTGGTCAACCCCGGAGGAAGACACCAGGGAGTCTGTGAATACCTGCCCTGTCTGCAACCAGCACAAATCGTCCCACCAGGCTCCTTCTGGCTTCCTGCAAACACTCTCTGTTCCACATCATCCTTAGTCCCACATCTCTCTGAACTTCTTCACTGGCATGCCCCCGTCTGATGGCAAGCCCCCTGGTCTTTGCTGCTTCTCCTCCAACGCCCCCTTGATTCATAGATGGGGGACTCACCAACACTGTTTGTCGTATATCATCAGGTCCTCGCGGCAAGGGAGGAGTCTCCAATACCTGGGTGACTGGGAGGGTTATGGGCCTAAAGAGAGGTCCTGGGTTCCGGCTTGACACATTATAGACCCCCGTCTCATCAGGGATTTTCATTGACAGCACCCTGAGCAACCTAAAGATCTCGGCGGGTCCGGGGAATCCCTGGTGTGTGGCTTCTCCTGCTCCTTCCCTTGATATTTTCCACTAACTGTTCCCGGTGTGTCCGACCTGCACACAACACGACAACAGCACAACAGAAGATAAGGCATGCATGTGTTCACACGGCAGACCTTTTTCAGACAGCTCTACTTGTTGATGAAAAATAAGTAAATGAGCACAACATTGAAAAGAGAAACTGAAACTGATCCCTTTATATCCACCCAATCGAGTCAGTCTACAAAAGCAGAGCGTAGTATCGGTAGTATCCATATTTTTGGATTAATCCGTCCACTGCTAATGTTTATTTGTTTAATAGACGCTAATGTTCAAGAAGCACTTTCTGGTCCCAACAGCTATCAATACATATTAACAATCCAGTGTCTGTGGCAGCTGCAGGCCTATGATAATCCCAACCAGTCATCTCATTCTGGCCTGAAATTATTAGACATTGTTAAAGCTATTAGCAAGCTAGTCACACCAAATTGCAGAGCTAATGTAGTCAAAATGTTTGCCATGTTTCTACCTATGGTCATAGTGAAACATGTGGGGTTTTCTCACATGTGACTGAGACCTGAGGTAGTGTGATATGGTAAGCGATGATAATGATGCCCTTTGCTCGCAGTACATAGCCCATAAAACTGTTGTTTAGCAGCTAACTCAGAAAACAAAGCACACAGCCCCTTAAACAAAGAACAGAACTGCTGCGGCAGCGATGTGTTCAAAAGCTAAAGTTAGCCACAGTTGTAAAGAGTGACTCATGGGTAGCCAAGGTATGGTCACGATGGCTATTTTGTGTGCGTTTACATGAGTTGCTTATGCAGGGATTGTCTTAAACTGCACAGCTAAAAGAGCTAGTCGAATGTAGCGAACTAGCTGCCCCAGCCCAAGCTTTAACAAGTATGACCCAAGCTCAGGCTGGACTTCTTCCTCCCAGCTATTGTGAACATGACACTGTCCTGCTTCTTATGGTTGTGGTTTTTGATCTTAGTTGACCACCGGCTGTACAACAAATTGCCCTTCAGAGATAATAAAGATTTACTCAACAGCAGGGTTTGGCCTGAGGCTTCACCTGCTGAATTCAAACCCTCCGTGACTTCCCATGAGCTTCTGTAATTACTCTCAGCCAAATATCCTTTTGTGCTCAGCTGTGGAGCGAGACAGGGGTGTCCTCTGACTCCCCTCCTCTTTGTAATCTATATTGAACCATTATCCCGTCCTATCTACACGATGAGCAGACTCTATTACCGGTATCACCACAGACACTATGAGCTTTCCTTCATGCTGTCACAGCTCTATCAGTACAGCTACATTTTTAAATTTAAGTTGTTAAAAATCTTGAATCACTACATGTAGACATTAACAATCATTTACAGACATTTTGACAGGCAAATGGGGCTTAGGTGAATATCTGACATTAAGCTGCAGTTAGGGCCTGATAAGCAATCCTCCAGCCCTGAAGATCATTTTGAAAAGATCAGAAAATGTGGTTTTCTTTATTTACCTTTTTCCAGGCCAAGAAAATTGAGGGCCTGGTCAGACTCTGTATTAACTCAGTCTGTCAATTCACAGCTGACATTAACCTGTATCTGAGTGACCACGTGTGATTCCTGCGCTGTATGCAAATAAACACGTACATCACTGGGACGAACAATCACATTGTTTTTACACGAGGTCAGAGATTAGTAAGAGACAGGAGTTTCACAGAGTTTATAAAATGTCTCCTAACTCAATAACTCACTTAACTGAGACATTTGTTAAGGGAGTCTGGGGACTTTCTCCACTGTTTAGTGTCTTTGTAAAATGTGACATGTTTAGATCAGTAAAATGATGTATTCTTTCATAAATGGAGTGTAAATGGTGAAATCAGTGTAAACAGTGCGTTCAAACAGCTGCTAAATGTCGGCAGGTAAGACTTTAGCACTTTAGACAGAGAAGCAGACAGGCTGGTACAGACGCGCTGCCATAAACTGACACTTTTTACAAGGAGACAAACAACTTCATATTCTGATGCAATGCTCGATTTACAAGAAGGAGAGAATGATTTAGAATTTGTCAGAGACAGAGTTTCACAAAGCTTATAAAGTTTCTCCTAACTCAGTAGCTCTTAAAATCAGTAGATTTGTTAAGGGAGTCTGGTGATATATTGGTTACTAGTTCAATGGTTGGATTAGCTGAAACAGTGTGCAATTGTGAACTTGGAAAATGTAAGATTCAAGAAATGTTATTGTCTTTAAAATGAGCTTTGGTTTGGGCTAAGTATACCACAACCTTTTTTTTTTTTTTTTACATATTTGGTTGAAATTTACAAATCGCCAAACATCACCTGAACGCACCATAAGCTGGAGAGGAGGTAAAGTTGGACCACACGCAGCAAGTGAGCAAGAGTTTGTGTTTTTTGTCATGTGTTCATGTGTCAGCACAATGCTTTGTGTGTTTTTACACTTGTGAACACATTTGCATAGTTGTGCATCTTTCAACAGACACACAAGTTAGTGTTTGTAGAGTGTGTGCGTGCGTGTGTGTGTGCATGTGTTTTCACCCTGTGTTTGGGTGCTATTTGCTGAACTCTTGAAAACAAGCTGCTAGAGATTAACAGAGTGTATCTTCACACCATCACAGAGAGGAGGCTTTATTCTGAGGTGTTACACACACACACACACACACACACACACACACACACACACACAAACAGTTATACTGCGGGAGAATAAAAGAGTGCTCCCCCACTTCCTCTCGTGCTGACAGAGCGGCTTAGAAAGCTTCATCATGATTCAGACATCAGTCAACACTCTGCTCTGGAAGATTAACGTAGCTTTATTTGGACGAGTCAAACAAGGAAACTAAATCTACGAGGACTTCCTGTTACACAGTAATCACACAAACACACAACATCAGTAACAAAGCTGTGTGTTTCTGAGGACCACTCAGTGTTTTTCTGGGTGTCAATGTGGAGATTCCCGTCATCACCTCAAAGATCAGTTTGTTTTTCTAGTAGAAGATAAAACTTTATTGATCTCCAGTGGTGACAGAACGAAACCCAGATATTTCTGAAATAAAAACAGGGTTAAGTATGTGGACTATAATTCTAGCCTCAGCGTCTTGCTCATGAGCACTTTGGCAGTTGCTGTACTTGCAGATCTAATTTGTCACTACATTCTTGCTGTCTCACTGGTACAGTTCCAGTGTGGGATTAAACTGACAACCTCTCCACTTTAAGACGTCCTCTCCAGCGTCTCTTCCAGAAAGAAGCTGCGGGTTAAATCCCTGGCCTCTGGATCAACTCCCACCGCAGGTTCCTCTCTCCTCCTTAAATCCCTACAGGGATCATTAAAGCTGCGGCTAACGGTGAAATCAGACCCGTGGAGATTTCTCCGTCCTGTGCTCCGTCTCTGGGAGGCCTGATGGAGCTGCTGACTGGGTGTCGGTTAATAATAACGAGCAGAGGTGGAGAAAGAATTTAAATCTGTTAGGTAGAGCATCAGTACTACTGTGGTAGAAGTACTTAGTGCTCCTTTAAATGTGAAAGTCCTGCAATCAAAATGTGCTTAGGAGTAGTCATGGTAAGAATTACAAGTATTACGAATAGAAGCAGGCGTAGTGGCTCATTCCTAACAGCAGCATCTATGAAGTGAGTCCTGGTTCACATTGTGTACACCACTTGAGGAGATGACACACATTACACCTGGAGGTGAGGTCCATCATGGTGGCGCCCAGTACCTGAGGAACAGCAGAAACCTTCCTCACTCGCTTTGACACCCTTCTTCAAATAATAATAAAAAAATGTACTAACTCCCATCTAAGTACATATCACAAATTAAAACACCCCTCTCATATACAGGAGGATTTAGTGGCCCTGGAAGAATTCACTTTCAAAAGGCATCATCCACAGACACCAGCGATCTTCAGGTAACAGAAACTGTGGTCAGCGTACTCCATCAGTAAAAAAAAATCTTATTTACTGCTAAGAGCTTCGAGCCTCGGGTTCAGCCGTGACTGCATCAGGAGGTTAGAACTTACAAACAGCTCCCTTCAAACAACTGTAAAAACACAAACAGAAATAAAATTGACTGTCTTAAAAGAGAACCAAAAAGCTGGACTGACTATTATGGACATTCAAACTAGAAACACGCACAGCAACATCATCTTCTCCAGCATCTGTGAACATTCACTTCACTTCTGGTGAAGTTTTGTAGTTTATCCGCACAAAAAAAACGTTCTCCTGACCAACTGAAGCAGCTGGGAACCTGATTCAAAACAAGAAAAACACCCCCATGTTTTTAGGGCATTTAGGAGTTTTGTCCAAAGCGACTTACAGTAATTCATGCAGTAAATCATCCACCTAGTCAAAAATACTCTGTTACAAGTAAAAGTCCAGCATTCAAAATTACTTTCACTTGACTGCATGTCAGAGTGTCTTTGGGTAAGATACTGAATCCTGCTGAAAACTGCTCCTGATGTGCTGCTCGGCACCTTGCATGGCAGCCACCACCATCGGTGTACTGTATGTATGAATCACTCTAAGTCAGTTTGGACAAAAGCGTCTGATAAATGACCTAAATGAAAATATTTGACCCAAATTGTAACAAAATCTTTCAGTGTGTTGTCACAGTATTTTTTTTTAAATCTGCATTATTCTTCAAGCAGTTCAGTACATTCAAATTGCCCATAGTCATATTCATTTGGTTGAGATTTTGCAGTTCATCCATCATATTTATTTTTGATGATCTTTTTACATCCCTCCATTTCTCTTCTTTTCTTCTTTAGTGTTAATTTGATGTTGACACCTACATAAAGAAACATTTCTCTCCCTTGACGCTCTGTGACGAGTCTTACCAGATGTTGTTTTTTCACACCAAGTACACGTTATCAAGTCATTTTCTTTTTATTCTTTTATCTCAACTTGTCAGACCGTTGGGGAACATTACAATTTTTTCTCCTTGTGATTAAATTGTTTTTTTTCTCCCTCATTTAACTATTTTCACATTAAGCCTTTCAGAATTTTTCTCATTTGGAGATAAATGTTACAGATCACTTGAACGAAAACACAGACGACACTAATTAACTATAGTTTGCAGATTCAATGTTCTCTTATTTCCTTGTAACATGGCAGGTTTTCCCATAATTATTTCTCTCTGTTCGCTTCATCTGTGCTTTTTATCTCTCTATCCCCTCCTCCCTCTCTCTATCATTTCCACTGCTCGCTCGACCAGGTGACCTCAGGGGACCCAGCTACTTTAAATTGATTCTTTTTTACGTTGCCGCATTAAATTGAAACCAATCCCCAAAAGCTTTAGAGCTCAAACTGCAACCTGACTTCCTGCCTGTCCTCCCCTGTCTGTGCGGAGAGAGAGGAGGACCAGCGGGAGGATGAGGATGGAGGGTGGAGGGGTGGAGTTGGGGGGGGTTGTTTGACGGCAGCTCTCACACAATGAAGCGACAGGGTTCGTTTCGTCTTCGGAGGATTTGGTAAATCCGGAACTGTGTCGAGCAGCTTTAGACAGAAAGGAGAGGCCCGCCGGAGCAGAACCGCCGAGCATGACAACCAGCTTTATTTTATGTCATTGTATTCAAATTTACTACATCCCCCAACACTTATCACCCCACCACCACCACCCTCCTCAGCACACACAGACCCACTTTGAAGACGGATCACCGTGGAGAAAGAACATATTTTCCCCTTTTTCCAAAGTCAGATTGGCACAAATTGAAGCAGAGGAACTTTTTTCTGTGTGTCAGTGATGCACAATAGAGAGCACACTGTAAAAAATGGACACCTTAAGCTGGCAGAGCTGACTACAAAGCCTGAAAATCTTTCTTCTGATGGCAAGTTACACATTATACCTACAGACACAGTTACAGGGACATAAAAGAAAAAGGGGAACTCTGACTGATTTTAAACTGCAAAATTCAGATTCAGTTTACTTGTCATGTCTGTTGTTTTTACCTGGGTTGGTTTACTATAATTAATTGTTACAATTGCACAGAGACTTAAGATTGCACATGTGCATACAGACCAATATATGTGACATGATTAAATATGATATACAAATACATTTGAGAATAAAATGCTTTCCAACTTATTAAATATGTGATGCATTTGATTTAAAGGTGCAGGAATAAAAACAGTTTCAGGTTTGAATGTATTTAAATAAATATGAAATATGGTTAAAGGGATAGTTCGGGTTTTTTGAAGTGGGGTCATATAGAGTACATATCTATAGTCGGTCTATTCCCTACCGTAATCACCGATCAGCGCAGCCTCAGTTTGGAGGAGCAGAGAGCCCAGTCGTGCTCAAAGTGATGTCATAGAATGATTCGCTCTCTGTCTTTGAGGTGCGTTTCAGATGTCATTTGGACTGATGAGGACAAAGACGAGGACGCCCGTTTCCTGTTCATCGCTCAGTCAGCCCTGCAGCGGCAGGTGGAGGTGACAGGTCGTTTCCCTCCCACCTGGAGTTAAATATAAGGGGGAGGTGGAGCTCAGCAAGTAACTTCCACACACACCACAGCTCAAGCACTGTAATCATGAGTGCAGTTTTTTTTAGATTACAGGGTGTTCTGTCCTCACAGCAACAGAAAGCATGAACGATGCTTTTACCAGCCGTTGTTGAAGATGTTTTCCTCCAAGAGAGATAAAAACGTCCTCTTTGAGTGCGTCCTGCAGGCACTGTCCTCGTCTGTGTTAGAGAGGCAAGCGACAAGAGAAAGGTCTGGCAGCTGAAAGCATTCCGGAGGGTCATTCTCATCACCTTGCACTGCCTGTAAAGCCAGACTCTCATTCACTGTTAGTTTGTTTGTAGAGAAAGAGTGTCAGCGGATCTCAATGCCGCCATGTTCCTAACCACTGCCTCTACCTGATTTTATTGGACACCTTTATTGTTTTTGGGCCCAGCAAGGCCGATATGATGCTGGATGCTTTAATTAAAAGTGTTGGAGCTCGTCCAAGAGAGGTTCAGGGGAGCTGGGAGTGTCTGAGTTTCTGTCCAAGTCAACTCCAGCTGCAGTCAGGTTACCAGGTACATGTGGTGAACATGTATGAATGAAACACTGAGGTCTTTTACCCGAATATCCAGCCATGAAAAATAACTTCATGAATGTTATGGAAATCAAGCAAACATAAATAAACATATCTTCAGGTTCTCAGCCCCGGTCAGTCCTCACTCCTAAAAAAAAACAAGATGGCCACAGCTGTAACACCAAACTCGAGGCTTTAAGATGGCAATCCACAAAACAATAGATAATGTCAGGGTGGATTTAAGACTCATTATATGCGCAATGTTAGATGTGTTTACAGATAGAGCCCTCTGTCAGTATTCTGCATTCATGACAGATGCAGACAAAACTGAGCACAGCCACCAGAAGTTTAAGGGGGAGTGTGACTGAAAGTTCAAATGAGCCAACAACAGGACACGAGAAAGAAGTCTAAACACTGGCAGACATCTGAAAATACTGGAACTGACATGTATTTAATGGCCCGATAGACCACCAACATCACAGCACTGCCTCTTCCTTAACAGTCTATGCAGTCAGGAGCACAACAAAGAAGGTAGGTCCACACAGTAACCACTTAAGTAAATCAAATCAATTATTACATTTAACTCAACAGAAGCAAATTAAAGGCTAACTTAACATAATCACAACTTAAGCAATACCAAAATGGAGTGCTCAAGCAGGCACCAGCCTTCCAGGAGGGAGAGAGGGAGCTATCATGGACTCACCAGGCTTATAAAGGCTCTGAACAGGTGACACCAATCCCTCAACGAGGTGGGTGGGGCCAGACCATCAGGAAGTACCTGAAAAGAAGAGCACAGGCAAGAAAGGGACAACGCAGATAGGCCGTCACAACAGCTACATTATCACAGCTTCTTCCACTGTCGCCATGTTCGTTGTCATGCCATGATGCCATGAGTTCACATTCTTGCCAGCTGAACAGGTGCATGGAAGTATGTGGGCGGTACAGTTACAGTGACGGCCACATCTATTTTTCTATTCGTAAAAGGGAACATAGATGAGCCTTCACACTTGGCACAGGGCAATTAGTCAGAACCAAATGCATATGAACTGTTGGATAAACTGTGACCAGGACCTGTCCAGTGTCCAGAAATCTAAACTTATTCTGAAACAAATGCCCTGCTGGCCTCAGGTCAATTAGAAACATGAACGATAGAGGTTTCAATTTTTGTGGTCTTTTTACTCTGTGTTCACTGTCTTGTGACGCTGCCTCTGGAAAAAGGTAATATATAAATAAACTTTACTCAGAGCGTCTTAACAGTCCTGCCAGTTAAAGCTCATTTGAATTTGAGAGATGGGGGGATGAGGTGCTGAAGGATGTGGAGGCAGGAGAAAAGAGCTTGAATCTGATCCAGATGGCTCTGTGGAAAGTGAGACGAGCCGACAGCCAAACGCAGCGAGGACTTCACAGAGCGAGAGACAGAGAGTAATTAAAGGTGTTTCTAAAGGGGCCGTTTGATGTAAAGCTTCCCAGCAGGACTCGCTTTCGCACCACGGACAGGAGGAGAGCTAACATGACAGTTGGCAATAAATCTTAAAACACTTTTATTTGTTCCAGCGCAGGTAAACAAACAGAGGCTTCGAATGTGACAGGATCTCAGAAAATCTAAAAATATTCAGCGGTTTAATTAGGTCGATGATGACCCAGTGAGCTTTCAGGGGGGTAAACAGCCACTTTAATGCCTCCTGCCTTTTGTTGTCGTTGTTTGGATGCAGAGCCACCTTCACTCAGTTAACGAAGGAGTCACTTCCACCACAAAAAAGGGGCTTCATGTTTTGGTGGAAGGGCATCCGCGCTGTTTATCTGCCAGCAATTAGCATGGCAATGCTGCGATTCTGGCCTGACTCAATCCGTGAATACATTAGCAACATAAAAACAACAGGGAGGATGCAAAGCAAAGCACAAAATAAACTATAGACATGACAAGAGAAAGACGGGAAACAAATAATCAGCCACACAGCAGATCTGCTCAGTGTGGATGATTAGCTGTGCTGTAGTCTCAGGTGGGACATCACGTTAGAATACTAAGATGGTTGACTTGAGCTTCCACCTGGAGCAAGAAATAAACTTTTATTCCATGGATGAAGGAGCAAGGAATGATTTAGTGATTGGAGGTAAAAAACAATTCATAAGATGGTGGCACACAGAGAGGCAGTGGATCAGCACCCTCTGAACTTAATTGGACTTCCCGTCAGTGGAACGGGTGGCTGTAGCTCAGGAGGTAGAACGAAACGTCTAGTAATCAGATGGTCGCTGGTTCAAAGCTTCAGCTCCCCCAGCTGCATGTTGAAGTATCCTTGAGCAAGATAGTGATCAGAAATTGCTCCTGATGAGCAGTTGCCACCTTGCATGGCAGCCTTTGTCATCAGTGTATGAATGTGACTGTGTTGTACAGTGCTTTGAGTGGTCAGTAGACTGGAAAAGTGCTATATATACGCCATTTACCATCCAATAAAAACATCTTTAGATCAGATGGATTGTGAAGGATGCAGCTCGCCTACATCATCATCCTCTGTCTCTCTTGTCTCCCATCTTGAAGGAAGATGCCAGCGACTTTAACCTCAGAGTCATCATTGAGCCGAGCTCCGCAAAACACTGCCCTCCTACTACAGACCCCCAGACATCCTCACAATGTTGAACCCCAGGAATAACAGCTGGAATAATACACAGGTCAGCCACAACATTATGGCCACTGACAGGTGAATTGATTAACATTGATCAGGCCTCAGCAGTTTTTGTTGTGTGTCTGGACACATTGTCCTGCTGGGGAACAGCTGTGTTTGGGTTGATGAGTTATGTTTACTGGCATCCACATGAATACCAGAACCCAAGTTTTCCCAAAAGGTGAAGTGATCATTTCGTTACAATGCAATGTTCTGTCAGTGGTCACAGTGTTGTGGCTGACCAGTGTATTTCCATACAGTGAAGAAAAATGTAATTGCCACCCAGGGACAAATAAAGTATTCTGAATTGAAAGGGCAATCACATCTGTAATCATCTGTATGTAATGTGCAAAAATATTTACTTATAAAAGGTGCAATAACATTCATCAGTTGACTCCAAATGCTGGTTGTGTAAATAAGTGGCTGTGAAGGTAACACTGAATAATTAAGTTGATAGTAGTTTGTTTTTCCTGCCCAAAAATGGATTTCGCTACATCCTCATGACCTAATGTGTGAAGAAACAATATTTTGTTAAACATGACCGATGGTACATCCCGACAGTCCAGCCATATGTGACAGGTCAACATGTGAGTCTGACACCACAGGCAACAATCTGCTGCTATAACAGCCTCCACTCTTCTGCACTGTGGCTGCCAGAGATGATCTGCTGCCATCTGTCCACCGTGCCGGTGTCCACTGGATGTGTGAGCTCCTCTTCACTCCATTATCTTCACACAGGCTGTTTGTGCTGCACTGGCTGCTTTTTGTGTGTGTGTACTAATTAGTGCTGGAAGTTTGAAGCCAGTAAAAACAGAGTCTGTGACACTATTCAACCTATGAAGTTTTGGGTTTGAGTGCAGGGCCTGCTAAAGCAATTCAGACCTCATCATCTTTCAACAATATTAATATGATGGAGAGATTGTTGGTTCTGATTTGCTGAGTCAGACTTACCCAGTAATTCTACTGGTTACATGTACGTTGCAGAACGGCTCCGCTACAGTTTTGCTTCCTGCTCCATCATTCATCAACCCCACCGGCTCTGTTTTGAGTGTAGCACAGTGCAGCACTGCCGGACAACCTGAGTTGCGAGACTGGGGAGATCCTGCAATAATTACAGAATTGCACGCAACCTCAGTTATTCGTATAACAACACACAGGTAAAGGTTAGTGTTCCCAACCGACGGATTAGAAGAAGTGCTTGCATTTTCTCTGTTTTTAGATTTTTGAATGTATTCTGAAAATTAACTGGATGTTGTGTTGTTGTTGTTTTGGTGTCTAATTTCCTGGCTGCTCTGTGCTGAATGTGGCTGAACGGAGTAGATTTGTGACGCTCACATAGACTAGCCCTCCTGTTATCCTTGAGGTCAATTTGATCCCAGTCAGTGTTTAACATCTCTAAATAAATGGCTGACATACTTTTTTGCTTAATATTTAATGACTTTACCTAATGATATGGAAACAACTGGGAAAACCTAAAATTGACATGATTATATTTTGTCATCATCCTGTATGCATATTTGTTGCATTGGTGTTCCTTGGGGTCAATTTCACCCCAGGCTGTTTTGACTGTGTAAAGTATATTTTTTAAATATATTATATTGTTTTGGTTGTTTAGGATGACATTAAGGTTACTATGATATTTAAAAGTGTGTCTCTGAAATATGTCACCACACACACACACACACACACACACACACACACACACACACTCAAACCTGGCAACCCCCACGGGAACCACACCTGTTGGCCATTCTCACAATTAATGGCAATATTGTATACAGACCTACCTGACTGCACCTGTAGAAGTGCGAGAACCACCGATATTTCCCATAACTTGGCGGTGGAGACATTTGGTTCCTGCGAGGACAGTGATAGTTAAAGGGAGGAGCAAAGCTTGCACAGCAACCTTCTAGGTCATTTCTCTTATGGCTGTGTGCTTTCTCTTCGTTAAAACGACGTATAAGAAAAGGTTTTCTGTCAGTAAGGTTTCTGCGGGCACTGTCCCTTCAGACAATACATACTGAGCACACAGGCAACATACATAGCATGTGATGCACAGTCCAGCTATGTAACATCGCGTGTGATAACGTTTTGTCCTTATACACATTGGGTGAAGGAAGCTTACCATGTTGGGCAGAGTGAGGAAAAACGAACCCGAGCTTCCCGCTGTACTTCTTGCCATGAAGAACAAGAAGGTAACATCTTCAATGTTTGCCTTCACTGACAAAGCCACTGTTCTCCTATTACCCTAAGAAAGGGAAAAATGTCCTGCTGATGAGCACAATGAATAAAAACGCTGTCCTTAGTACCAGAGAAAACATAAAACCACAAATGGTCTTGGACTACAGTAAGACAAAGGGAGGTGTTGATAACCTGGACAAGGTCACTTGATGTCTTGATGTGAGTAGATACAATGCCTTTGTTATATAGTGAGAAATACACAAGGGCCGGAATAGCAGAAAACTGAGTTGCAGAAGAATTTTCCTGGAGCAACTGGATTACACACTGGTGAAACCTCATATCGAAAGACATGCTTTCCATGAGCATCAGCAGCTGCTGCAACTGCTGTGGAGAAAATCCAAACAGCCACACATACCCCAACTCCTCCAGTGGTTGAAGTTGCAAGCAAGAAACGTGACAGGTGCCAGGTCTGTCCCACTAGAAATGAGTGGGAGAGACTACAGACTCCAAGACCAGCAACATTTGGGTGATATGTAAGAAATACGTGTGCAAGGAGCATGCAAAAACTCTCTGCACATCATGTGCACAGTAGTGCAGATAAAAGGCAGAGCTGTGCCTTTGGTGGACTGTGGGAAAAAAAAAAAAATGCTGTTCATGTTCTGTTTATGTCACACCGCGCTGAAGGTTGTCTCGTCTGGGTTTTTGTTCCGTGACTTCCTGTTTTATTTTGAAAAGTAACTCTCATTTCAGGTCACTTGCCCTTCCTCATGTCACCGGTCTGATCCTCTCCCCTGATTCTGACTGTGACCTGTTCCCCATCACCCTCATGTGCCTTATAGTCTGCGTCTCCCTTTGTCCTGTGCCAGAGTATTTCGTTCAGTCTTGTACCTCAGCCAGTTATCACAATCCTTGGCTTGATCCAAGCCAAGTGTTCTCTCGTTTGTATTTCTGACAACCTTTTTTCTTCTTAGAGAGTGATTTTCTGTTGTAATTTTCTCAGCTCAATTTTGTAGCTCAGTTTAAGTTTGTAGCCGATTTGTCTTTCTCCGTTGGAGTGTTTTCTGTTGTTAATTTTCAGAGCCTTGTTTCTCAGAGTAGTTTAGTTCATAGCTCTCTTCTTTACCCCCTGTGGAGTGATTTTTTGTTGATCCATTTTTTGTCTTGAGGTCTTTTGCCTCCGTGCTTTGTTTTGTGTGTTTTGTTTCTTTGTAGTTCCCTGTTTGCCTAGATTAGGAAGATATTTTCATAGCCTGTTGGCTTGTCACTCTGCCTAAGAGAAATAAGGAGATTTTTCAGAATAAAATCCTGCTATAACCGTTCCCACTTTGCTCCTGAGTCCTCTTTCTAGCCCAGGCCTGACAGTTTATGCTGTTCATATTCTTTCAAAGTAATGTCTCACACATACATATTTGCATGTATAGCACTTACAGTAGCAAACTTTGACAATGTTCAAATTGTATGTTTTTGTAAAATAAAAAATAAGAACTGATGGTGATGTTCTATTTTATAATTAAAATATTTAGAAATGTTTAAAACTGTGAATGTTTTTCCTGCTGTCAAACTGACCTTGTACTTAATACTAGGGGTGCACCGATCCGATATTAAGATCGGATATCGGCTCCGATATTGACAAAACGGCTGGATCAGGGATCGGTAAAATGAAACAGATCCACTGGCCGATCCAGTTTTTTTTTTTTTTCGCCGTCGCAGCACATCCTACGTCATTCGTCAGCGTCAGTGTGTCGCATGCTGGAAGAGCGCAAGTTGTTGTTTGACCAACTCTTTATTAGTTTATTCTCAGGTTCAGCTGCTATGTTTTATTTTGTATTCCTGTTTGCAGGACGTTGCACTTACTCACGTCATATTTCTCCGCTGATTAGCTAGTAGCCCCACCATCAGTTGTTAGCCTCACCGGTCAGGTGTTAGCCTAGCAACACTAACTTTGAAACCGACGTACTCAATACTATGTGGGCTGTCCATCGTTGCTCCGTTGGTCCTCCCTCCACCACAACCTCAGGGTTTTTCACCGCCGGGCTGCTTTGTCTCCTCCTCTGCTGCTGCGGTCTCCCCGGCTCGCAGCGATGCTGGATGGTCGCCCCGCTGTGTGCACGGAGCCTCCAGACGCTAGTTTGTTTACAGACGGTGCTACTGACTTCGGTACTAGTGTTCCCTCCGTGCTGACTGACAGGCGCTCCATTCATTCTTTGTTTGGTTTGTTCCACTTTGTTACGTGTGTCCTTGGGTACCCTGACAGGCGCTATATAAATTAAATGCATTATTATTATTATTATTGTTATTATTATTATTATTATTATTATTAATGTTACACATGTTTACAATGTTCGGTAACTGTTTGGTTATTTTGTCTTAGTTAGGAAAGTCTGGTGCCTTTAGTCCCTTTCACATGGTGGACGGTATACAGTTTATTATTAATTCAACAACGGTATCGGATCGGTATCGGGTACCGGCCCATAGGCTCAGTCCAGGTATCGGTATCGGATTGGATCGGAAAAAACTGGATCGGTGCATCTCTACTTAATACATGCTACTGTCTTTGACAATAGAAATTGCTTAAAAAACAAATATTATAAATAACACAGAATAGTACTTACAAATAATGTACTTACACACACACACAAAAAACTATCCCTCAATCCAATTTTAGGTCTATCGTCAACAGGCACGCGCACACATAAGGCCCAAGGGGTGCTTGAGCCCCTGCCCTTTTTGCCTCGTATTAAAAAGTGCCCTTGTTGTGTGTTTTTTATGAATAAATCCATTCCCGTTGTTCAAAGAGATGTCAAAAACGGTGGTATAAAAATGCCACGTTTATCTACCGTACGCATTTCGTACGTAATATGGTGTCATGTGTGTGAGAGAGAGTGTGTTGAGCCTAAAGCCGCTTCTCTGTCTCTCACTACGAACGGTCGCTACTTTCAAATTAAAAGCCCCCGCTAAGAACCCAGTTCTAAACTCCAATGGGGTGCAATGTAAAGCTCTTATTTTGAAGACAAAGAGAAAAAGAAGCCGCTGCCTCATCAGAACTCCACCACGCTCATAGATGAGACGTGACAGTGGAGCGACTTGAACCTTTCTGAGTTATAAATCCATTAACATAACTTCCTTGTGGGGGCTAACAAGTCGCCTTCCACTTATTCAACGTGCTTAAATATGAGTCATATTTCAGAGGAGCTTCCATTTGTGCTTGTTAAGCTAACTGCTTGTTAACCAGAGTAAAGAATAATCTGACAGCTGTCTGTGTCGCTGTTTATCTTGCCACAAATCTTAAACTTCTTCCAGATATTGAGTTTACTGTGACTTTGCTGTTGTAAATATAGTTGTTCTACTAACAGTCAGTAGTCATTTCTTGGTTTTGTCACATTTTTAGATGTGTAGCCTGTATTTCTAGTTTGCACTTGCCCTCCAATAAATAGCCTAATTATAAACCAGTGTTGCATTGAACCGCAGCTGAATTGCATGTCTGCCAAACTTCAGTATTATGATGATGTGAATAAACTCATGTTGACAATAATTTGTTGACACAAATGAAATGGCAGTTGCATATCACTCACAGCTACACAGGATACACAGCTAATTAGTTAGCTTGCTGTAAGTACTTTGTTTATTAATGTTACATTAATCAATCTACATATTGTGTAATTAAGGCCCAAAAATTGTTTTCATACTGCCCTTTTCTGACTTTAAGCCCCTACCCCTCTATAATCATGTGCACGTCCCTGATCGTCAATGCATATATTTCCAAAGTCACGTTATAGGTGTTCTGGATGTATAAGAAGGTGTTTGAGGTGCTGTGTTTAATTTAAAACGCTATTTAGGTAGTCAACAAATACACATGGAGTACCTGACATATAAGCTTGAGAATAATTTTCTGAATGTCTAAATTGCTGGAGTCAAATTGACGCAAAGGACAAATTCGAGGGTAACAGGAGGGCTGCTGTGGTGGATCAGAGAGAGACACTCATAAAAAAAATTAAATAATTTATAACTTGCTGGAATTTTTCTTCAATTGTAAGAAGGAGGAGTGCATCAAATATCAGAATGAATGCAGTGTTTTTGTTTATCTGATGGACTGTGTCTGACAATGGTGAACCATGCGATGTTTGTTCTCCTGACGTCGTGTCAGCGCTCGCTGCTGACAAACAGGATGTTGAATCAGACCTTGGTCTGTTTCCCCTCGACTCAGCTACTGTCTCCGCTCAGTCCTGTGTACACAAGTCTGCTGAGGGAGAAGGCCATTTGAATTGCAAACAACGCCCAGGGAGCAGTTGGGGAAGAAGGGGGAAGTTGATGACAAAACTCCCCCTCTGCCAGATGGGTGTAACATGCTGAGAAGAAAGCGTGTTAACAAATGATATGATCTGCAAATGGAGCGGCGGTGGCGAAGCTCTCAGGACGCGATGGAGTCCACGAAGAAGAAGAAGTGTCTGCTCCAGTGGGATAAGATGAATAAAAATTATAACGTCCGTCCTCTGCCGGGCTCTGTTCCTCTCTTTATCTCTTCTTCTTCTCTCCTTCCGAGCTGCTCCCATGTGATATGACCCCTTTTGTTTCCCCATTTGTTTTTTTTTTCCCTCCCCTCTTCAGTACTATCTCCCCCTACATCCTCCCTCTTCTCCTCCCACCCCTTATTCTTCCTTTTCTTCATTTCCTTTGCTCTTGTCTAAAATTGAGAACAGAACAGCTGGTAATTGAAGATCATTGTCTCTCCTCGGGCCCTCAGGATTTGCAATGCCTCTCGCCACAGCTCATCCTTGCCAGACAATTTTTTGGTCCTCATTTTGTTTGCTTTTTTTCCCCTCCTCCTTCTTCTTCTCCCATAAACTCCACAAGCCCTTTTTGAAATTGGATTTTCATTTGAGATGGACCAGGAGCACCCGTCGTGTTTATGCCGCCTTCCTCCCATCAATTTTCCTTTCTCTTTTCTTCACTTCATTTCAGGCCGTTCTCTCCTCTATCTCCTCCTGTGAATTATCTCCTCTCAGTCCAGCTTGGACAGGAGCTCCATTTTCCTCCTGACGGAGGTTTAAAGAAAAAGAAAAGGGACTATCAGCAGTCGGTTGCGGTTGGTTGTGCAAGTCCGTTGAAAGAGAAGAAACTGAGAAGATCCTGATCAGTCAGACTGTGTTCCTGAGTCTCTGCTGAGGAAGGTACAGGATGTTCTGACCTTGTTCAAACTTCTACAGACTGACAAGAAACTCGTCTTGTGTTACGTTACTGACATGTTTTCAATAACATCTCTAATTTATAAAATGACATCCCCTCATCATATTGAAAGACTGTCAGACATGTTCTCCACTCCACTTGAGTTAGACGACAAACAAGCCTGTTTCTGAGCGTCCCACAAGGAATACAACCAGGGAAGAAGCTTCTACTGACATTTTCATTCAGGTCCTAAAGCACAGAATTGTTGATACTTGATTATATACATTTAGGAAAGTTTGTACCTTTCTGACACTAAATCTCAGTGGGAAATCTGTTTACCCATCTAAATTTGTGTTGACAATGTCAAAGCAAATTTTAAATCTACGTTATCACTTGGAGTGTGTTCTTTGTTGAACTCAAAGGAACAGCCGACCCCCCAAAAAAGCTGATCCAAAATCCAAAATGGCTTGTCCGTTGTCTTTAAATGATGAGGGGATATTTGAGTTCCCCACATCATTTAGCAATGATGCTTAGCACTTGCTAACAAATGCTATCAATTGCTAAGCTGCTTGAAATTGTTTTCTGTCGTAGTCAACTCAGGTATGACGTCATTCTGAGCTCTGACTTTCGAGGTAAATGGAAACACGCCAGTCTCCATGAGATCCTTTATTTCATGAAAAAGATGTTATTAACTCCCTTTTGTAGGGAGTTGGGTTTGTCTGCGCTTTGAGGGCATAACAAACATCAATTCAAAACGATTTGGGACCTCTTGACTTCTGGAAACTTGGATGACTCTTTGAGTGCTGTATGTGATTTTATGTTTTGATTGAGTTTTGTTGTTACTGTTATACTAAGTCCCTCAGTTGTTTAGGATACTGCTGACTTTCCATAGGCATGCTGGTGAGGAGATAGAGGCTGAATTTTCATTTCTGGGTGAACTGCACCTTTAAGACTTTTGAGATAGTTTTGTTGTACAGATATTTCCAGTGGGATTCATGCCTCTGGACTCAATTAACCATGTGCATTGTTCACAGGTTAGTTTGTTTTAATCTGATCTGTTGGGAGCACCAGAGGGGCGGAGTCACTTTATATCCCCTCATCTTGGACATATCCATCAATCAATTTCATATGTGCCCCCGTTATTATCTAAACCATCAATTGTGCTGCTCTAAAGCTCGCCTGCATCAGCCATGAAACCATGAAATACTGTATATTGGCTAACACTGTATATTGAGCTAACCCTGCTCCCATCATCAACATGACTGGCAGTTTATGGCAGCATGAAATTAAAAGGATCTTGTTTTATTGCAGAGGAACATCACTCTCTGATCCGCATGTTTGTCTCTGAGCCGCGTGGCGTGGAATGGCATGCACGATGATGTCAGAGAAGCCGCCACCCGGAGCCATAATAAACACGAGATATTGCAGGATTCAGCAATCCGAGTGCTGAGAAATTAGCTTGTCTCTCCCCTTCACTGTTATTGATCACCTGACTTCCTTATACATTTCCACATAATAGGCAGCACTGACTTAATTAGTCAAAAGAGAGGCTGGGTAATTACATGTCACTTTAACAATGTGTTTTATTGCCTACAAGCTCCGGTGGTACCAAGCGAATCTAATGGTGGATTTAATGCAAAGTGGGATAGAGAGGGAGGGATAGAGGGAAAGAAGACTGAGTGCAGGAACATTAATGATTTTATCATAAATGGCTTCGTACTTCTGCAGTTTAATAAACTGGATTTTGTTGAGAAGTTGGCAGAGCAGGAAACCCATTTTGGGATCTAAAGACAAGACCACAGCAGCTCTCTCTTTCTGAGTCGCTGCCAGAGCTGTGCAAGTTTTTTAAGATGGACACCAAGTCAGGTCTCTAGTCGATTGAACAAGTCTCGAGTCTTTGAAGTTGTCTTGATGTTGCCAGAAACTGATTCATTTGGCCTCACATAGAAGAAAAATCAAAAAGTCTGGACAGAATCCCAGAAGATACCGATTTGTTGATTTGCAGGTCTAAAGACGAAAATATGTGATCCACAGTGGGGTTGCATTCAGAGAAATGAGTAAATGACTTCTATACATCCTGATATAATGATAATATGAAAATAATGGCTGAGGGCCAGTTTGGACGTATAAAGGCCAGCAACTAGTTCAAGTGGCTCCGACATTGTCTTTTAACAGAAATAATGTTTTCATACTTTTAAATCCTTCCAGATTTCACTGTCTTCTTGTCCTACCCCTGGTTGTTGTCAATCTACAGACAAAACACGTCATATTAAAAGCCTACATGTAAAGAGGAGGCAGACTTTTAATGTGAATATTCTGGAGGCAGAGTATCTTCTATGGATACCAATGATACCTACATCCATGGTCTTATGGAGCCACTAAACCAGAATCTCACCTCAAGCTGCAGTGCTGTGGTATCGGTACACAATGATTCAGATTTCCCACATAAGTCTGCACTCTTTACATGTGCTGCTGCTTAATGATGTTTGGCAAAACAGACATGGACTGTTGATTACCAATCCAACCACCAGAATAAATGTTGGCACTGTGTATTTTTAAAAAACCACTGATGTGTTGCAACAGTGCGTTTTTTTAGGTTCAATTTTGTGAAATGCTGTGATTATCATCAGTAAGTTGTTTTTGTGCCTAAACATACCCACACCAGCATGATTTGGGTTAAAATATATGTTTGGTCACTGGCTGGAAATTATCCCAACATCCCTTTAAAAGTACCTGTTTTTTGCACCACAAACAAGACTGGAGACGCTCCTTTTTCCTGCCATCATTTATTTAATCCAAAACTGTTGCAATTTAGTCTCAAGCTGCGGTCACTAGCCCGGAGGCCTTGTCGCCTGTGACTACACCTCACCTGATGTGAACGATGAGGTATAAACATGTAAGGTAAATGTGATATGACAAGATATGATGATTTGGTACATTTGTAATCTGTGGTTTACAGATATGATGCCACATGTTATCCTGGAGACGGGACTGTAAACTACCCAACTCATGATTTGAAAACGGGACAATTCCAGTTGATTTTCACAGCCAACTAAAGTGAAGCACCACAACTGTCCTATAAAACATTCACCATCTCATCTCTAGTTCCCTTTGAATCTGGAGTCTTCCCATTGGTCGAGTTGGACCGAAGCTGAAGCTCATTGCGGTCCATTTCAGTTTGATAACGACCACTCAGCAGCTCCTCCTGACAGCAGACAGGAAGTGAACAGTTTGACAGTGCTGGCAGGAGCTGCGTTGATATCAGAGACTCGATGGCCACCACATAGCGAGCCGCCTGCTGACTCAATCAGAGAGCACATTGATTTTTTTTTTTTTTTTTTTTACGCTCCAATGGTGTCAAGCAAACACTGCAACACATTAGTCGATGCTAATTAACAAATGAAACAGAGAAAGCTGAAGATTAGGGAGCAGACCACATCTTTCTCTCACGGCCCCGCCCTCCTCCTCTTTGACAGGACCTGATTGGATTGCCCTTGATTCTTTTCTGTCTCCCTACAACATGTCAGATCTGTATTTCTGGGTTAAGACCAGGAGGAATTAGGTTTAAAAAGGACTCACTCCATATTCAAAAACTCATTTTATCATCACTTCCTTCACTCTGAGCTTCACAGCCTGCGGCCACAGATAGAATGAGGGGTTCAGAATCGTGGCCACCGCAGTCTTCGGCCTCCCTGACATTCTCCTCTTTGACGAGCCGCTCCATTTATTCGGAGGATCAGCTGTCAGTCCCGTCCGTCAGGAAATTTTAAATGAGCTCGTCGACCTGGACGGCGTTTTGGAGACGGATTAGACTCCATATTTTAACTGCAGGACCATCAGTGGGCCCTCGTATCACAGACGCAGTGGAGGGTAAAAGCCAACCCAAATTTTCTTTTTTTATGCTGATGGAAGGAATTGATTCAGTTTACATATATTAACATATATTATGTGGGCCTAAAGTGCCAGTGTTAGTGAAGAGGAGGTCATTTAAGGAAACAAAAGTAAGCTGTGCCCACTTTAGTTTTTACTTTCAAATGCAGTTATTGAAACAGGCCAAGGCCCTCTGAGTTTAATTTCTCTGCTGTCTCTGTGTTGAAGGTTCCTACTATGCAAGTGTCAATTTGGTACCAGGTGGCTGTCAGTCATGTTTGAATGAAGGCTTGTTAAACTTCACTACACCTTACATTTTCATTTCATTTAATTATTTCAACTTTATTCTAAACCACCTACAATGGCTGGAAAGCAAAGTCGCACTTCTGTCGAGCCTTGAGGATGAAAAGCTTACTTTATCGTCTCCCCACAAAAGACAATCTTTTAGTCTCGCCAATGAAGACAGGGAGTACAGTAAAAAACAACAAAAACATTCACAACAAATAATTGTGTGCGCAAGACTGACAAATTAGAGCAAAACATTCAAATATTCTGGCAGATTTTAAGTGTTCAATAGCATCACCCAGAAGGCAGAACCACCCATTAGAGAGGAGATGTTCAGTTATGTAAAAACAGACTAAAGAAAAAAAAACATTATTTTGAATGAATTATTATATTCGATATTAACAACCTCAGCCAAATGTTTTAGGTTGTCAGGCTACAAAACAAACCTGAGACAGTGAACACAAGGATGATTTTTTTTCAAGTCGATACGTTTACTCTTTATTTAGCACATTCTGACAAACTCACAAACTCTCTAATTACCTACGACGAAATAACTTGTGCCTCATCTCTTACATAAGGCATCAACAGGGGCTGTGACTTCAAACTTGTAATGAAAGACCACACAGTTTAAAGGTGATGGACTACAGAGCCACCACTGAAAGTAAGAAATGAAGGCCATAGGTCGACTGTGAAAGCTGCTCATTACAACTCATATTTATGTTGCTATGGACCTCTAGTGGCCGTAGTAATCACTATGCCGACAAAGGAGGAAGTCAGGTGAAGTGAAGAGCGATGAGGTCCACATGGTGGAGGAGGTTTGGGTGAATGGTTTGGTGAATGTATGGAGCTTCATCTGCAGCGCATTGCCAAAAATGAACTGGTAAGCTTTTTGTTAACTTGTTTAACATCGGTACATTTGAAACTGAGGTGACGCTGCCACCAAACAACCCTCTACCCCCGGTGCTAGATCCATTAGCAGGTCCCATGGGAGGAATCTCGCCCTCTGCTCTGGACAGGTAATGAAAGTTGTAGAGAAGTAGGGGGTGGAGGACATTGTAGACCGCCACTATCTAATCTGTTGTCTCCTAATGAGTCATTGAGACATTTGTCACCTCTGCGCGGGCCGAGGCGGGGCTGCTGAAGTCTTTGTGTCCCGTAGACTAATTACATTGCCGTCGTTTGGTGCGGGACAAAGAGTAAGTCAGGTGAGGTGGAATAAAGAGTGATACAATCTGCAGAGGGAGGACGTTGGGGTGATACGTTGTGTTCAGGGAGCACAGGACTTGTCTCATCCTGGACACTACTGTCAAGAAGTCATTAGTACAGTTTTTTAGTAACCAATGTAGTTCAGTGACGTGATATACAGTTTCATGTGTAATATAGGGACATTGTGTCTGTTGTTTTGGGAGCCAGTGGCAATTGACCTAATCTGTCGTCAAAGTGTGAGGATGTGTTGTTTAATGCAGATGAAAAACTTAAAACCCCAAAAATATTTTCTAATCACCTGATAATATTGATATTATGTCATAAAAAACTATAATGTAATCACAATGTGTGCATAGTATAATGTTTGTAGCTTAAAAATCACAGCTTGTTCAACAGACATCTCTACATCAGGGCAGACCCTGTCTGTGTGTCTCTGCTTTATAATTGATTGTTATTTCAGTATGAAGTGTTTTCAAAAGATGACAAAGCAGCTCAAGAGTGAAGGCCAAACCTCTTTTAACTTTTCAGGGACAGAAAATGTAATGTTTAATATGTGTCCGCTATGTATGTCATACATCACTAACAGAATGCATATACACACACACACACACACACACACACACACACACACACACACACACACACACACACACGATTACCACCCACCACAAATATAGTTTAGGAATTGCATCCATAATCTCAAATCCTGGATCAACTATTATTTATACACCAGTGTCTATTTTCAGAGAGAATGGGTCAGAATGTGTGTGTGTGTGTGTGTGTGGTCTGTATCCATCACCATCCAATTACATCTCTCGTCTCCTCTTTCTTCCGAGCGTGTTTCTTCTTCTTTCCTTCCTTCCTCTCTCAGGACTCGAGTTCGGAGGGCTGCTCGCCCTTTTCGCCTACGAAACTTGACGCTGCCACCAAACAACCCGTCGCCCCTGTCGTTAGATCCATTAGCAGGTCCCATGGGAGGGATTCCGACCTCTGCTCTGGACAGGTAATGAGAGTTGTAGAGAAGTGGGGGGTGGAGCTCGCATGCAGCTCACCTGTCGGCAGGTGGACGGCGGGGCGGAGGACATCGTAGACCACCGCTATCTAATCTGTTGTCTCCTAATGAGTCATTGAGATGTCTGTCCCCTGTGCGCTGGCCGAGGAGGGGCTGCAGAAGTCTTTGTGTCCTGCAGACTAATTACATCGCGGTCGTTTAGTGCGGGACAAGGCTCGGCTTCAGGTGGGGAAAGTGATCCGCCTGGGGGAAAGTGTCTGGGCTCTGGTTACCTGTGAATCCCCCTGAAAACAGAGCATCCTTGTTCTGGTCCTCAGGTGGGAGGCGGGGGGAGGAGGAGAGGGGTCGTTTGATCGGGCACATTCCTCCCATCTCAGGCTGTCTTCTCAGGAGGATTAAAGGAGGAACGCTGAACGTCTTACAGGTTTAAAGCGGTGGCAGATCGCTTGCTGCAGCACTGGAGATTGTATGGCAATGGGGCAGACAATCGCTTCTCTCAGGACTTATTTTCCTCCTCTTACCCTCCAAGTGAGAAGAAAAGCCTTTTGAGAGAGAGCTGCGAAGCCTCAGGCCTGCAAGATTTCCTTTTAACCCTCCTCATAATTTTCTCACTTTACAATTATTTGAAACATCTTAAAGACTATTGGACCTTCAAATGGCGCCATCATCTCAAACCAAACTCTGTCAACCGCCTAAGGTTACTGAAAATTTGTTGGTCCTTGGACTCCTCTGATTCTTTTGGTTTGTATGATATCCAGCACAGGATGGACAGGGCTTGACAAAAGACAAAATGATGAACAAAAATGGACTGTATTTACACTATTGTGATGTCACTGCAACCAACAAAAACTTGGTCGGCATCTTCACATCAAAAGTTGACATCAGTTACACACTGTCGATCAACTTGGACTGTGTGTTAGCAGCACCCAGCCTCAATGTTGTAAACACAAAGTCCACCTCTCCTCGTCCCTCTGAAGTCCTGTGCTTTGTGGGCCTGGAACACAGTCGCCCGTCAAGTGCAACAATGTGGATATGCAATCTTGATTCCATACTGTTTTGCCAGCCAGAGTCTCATTTGGTCGTTTTCCTGCGAAGTTTAAGACTTTAAACCAAATTGGATTAGCATGGCTTTTATTCCGACTCTTCCTCTGGGGTGTCCAGCTGGCCACCATCATAAGTGTCTGGAGGATTGCGCTGGCCCAGCCCTGCTTTGACAGCCTCTCATGTTATGGTGAATGTACAGTCCAGGTATAAAGTATGTATACCTTTAAACCCTTCACTTTGTTTATAAGTTATTTCTATTCAAGACAGTTGATTAAACATTCACTGTAAATCGCTTCTCTTCTTCTCACCGTAGATGAATGAAGTGGATCAAGTTTTCAAACTGTCTGAAGCCCAACAGGATATATATATTACTGTGATAAGATGTGGGCCTCCCATCATCACAGTAGCAGACATATCTATTCAGTCACACCGGTACGAATGCCACTCACCCTGCAGTCTGAACGTATTGACTCATAATAAATGACTGTATAACAGTGAGAGGGATGGGAAAGTGTCACAGAGCACAATAACACTGAAGGAACAAAGAAAACAAGACTGTGCTCATCAGTCTGTTTCCCACAATCCTCCAGACGTGTAAATACCACAGGGGAACAAAGAATTTTAATATTAACAGTGTTTTTCAAACATTAAGAAACTATTTTAGAAAGCAGTTCTTTATCTTTACGTACATGCCTTCTTTGAGGTCTGCATCCTGTTTTGTTTGAAGGATCTGATCCTTACTATCCTCAGTGTTTCTCTGTCTCATATTTATTTTCTGTCCCTCTTCATCAGTAGCTGATTAATGATGGCAAACTGCCAACATTAAAAAAAAAAAAGCTCCTCTCCTGCCAAATGAAATAATTGTAAAAGAGATAAAATGCAGAGACACAAACGGCTGTGAGCTGACGGCAGCTGGCTGCCCTCCGACCTGCTGAAGTGTCCTTGAGCAGGACTCTGTGACCTCCCAGAGGGATCAACCGGCTGTCAGGACGCCAAACATTTCACTGTGGTGATCTGCCAAAGAACAAATGTGCGAGGCTGTTTTTGAAAAGTTTCTCCCCTGTTTCTGTCCTTTTCTTGTAAGGGAACAGGCTACTAACAGGATTTGGTTACCTGACGGTTTCGGGGCTTGGATACTATACAATACGACTGTAAGCAGCTCAGGAGAGAGGGGATGGAACAAGGAGTGGGTCCCCGGTCTATGAAATCACTCCTTAGCAGACATAGAAGCTCCTAACTGGTCGAATGAGGTGTCAGTGACTACGTCAGAGGTAGGCAGCCAGCTTAGATAACTTCATTGCAATATAATGGTGTTTTGCTTTCAAAAAGTGAGTTTTTTGACAGATAAATGCATAAGGAAGCATTTGTAATCTCAATTTGATCTCAACTATTACATTCTGGTTTTACAGATATTTTAAAACACCATCCCAATTTCTTTTTTGTGATCCCTGGTTGTGTTATTGGTAAAAGATGGTCTATGATTTGGCAAAGTGTTCATGCAAAGATGCAGACACAGAATTTGTAGAGGAGTAGAAGGCAACGTGGGATTGAACTTCAGTTTCAATTTACTTTGATTTTGTTCAAAGTAATCTAGTGGATTAATTTTCCAAGAGTAAGATCAGACAGGACAGTGTAAACCAAGGCTTCGACCAGATGAGCTCGACTTTGATGTAATAAACAAAGTTGACTGTATGTCACCTACAGCACAGAGAGACAAGCTTTAACATTTTAAATTTTATGATGGTGTCCATTTGTGAATTGCTCTATTTCAAAATAACAAAGAGTTTATCTGTGTGTTTCAGATTTACAATATATTACATAGTAATTATAGTCGTATTTGTTCAGTTTAAGCTTTAAATTGTTCTTTACGGCAACAAACTGTGTGCTTGAAATCAATTAAATTGTGAAATGAACTCAATGTAGGTTGTAAAAACATGATAAAAACTTGGAATAAGCAGCAAAAAAGCAGCGATTAAACTGAAAGTTGCTCTTGTCACGAGTTCTCTGAACTCTAAAAGGAAGGTGTTTTGATTATTCAGTTTTACATATAAGTGGTTTTCTACTTAGACCGTGTGTATATGTAACTAACGTGCACGCACGCACACACACACACACACACACACACACACTCACACACACACACACACTAACCTATTAGGCGTCTTCCTGTCTGTTCTCCCTGGTGAACGTGGCCAGGACTCGTCTCCTGTGGGAGAGAAAATGAATAATAAATCGGCCTAAAGTAGAGGGAAATTATACAACATTATGCCATAGTGTGTCCACTCTAATGGCATGTGGCCCATTTTAATGGCTGGACCAGCCCACGAAGTGCCCCCCCCCCCGCCTCCTACAGCCCCCCCAGAGTGGCTGTAAACCTGCCGACGGCCACAGGCGAGCCGTATGCCAGATTTATGGCTCACATTTGTTTCTGTCCATCGCAGCAGAAAGCGGCGGGAGCTCCGGCCACAGTACGGTAAGTCTCCTCAACAAGATGTCCACCGCTGGCTGAAGCAAGGAGGAGCGTCAGGTCTGTGCACCAGAAAGACATACACCAAGTCTGAGAGGAAGGGGTCTTGTATCAACATGATCATAGCATATTTTACTGATGTTGACTGCAAGTTTGACAGTGTTTACACTATCTCTGAGTGTCTATACTTGTCAATCTATAAAATCTAACCTGTAAGCAGCAGATGTCTCCCTCAAGGCCCACTTTCACTCCACTTGTGGGCGACCTTGGACCCATTAAATGGCCCTTGAAGCCTACAACCAATTTCACAGCTTTCAAACATAAACACTGTAAAATGATTTTTATTTCCCGTTTACCTCACATACAGAAAAACCTTGCACAATCAAAAACATTGAAGATGCACAATTCCAACAAAGACCCACAACTGTGACAACATTTTATGAACTGTTTAGAGGAACCGGGAGTTTCGGTTAGTGCCATATTTATCGCAACCCAAAACCTCTTTCCTCCAGGTGAGTACTTTTCCATTGCCCTGGAAGTCTTGATAAATAGAAATGCTCGGTCAAACTGGAACCTTGATGCTGCTGCAACTGTTGAACCTTTTACACAGTAAGAGTACTAGATGCTAAAAGTATCAATATTCACAATATGGATGTCAATTTCCGTTGATGTTTTTGAAGGTTAAATAACACAGTGAGGATTTTTAAACTTGTATAAAACGAGAGAACACTAACTTTGTGATGATGCAGTTTTAATGACATCACAGAGTCATGTATTATAAATTAAGAAGACATAAAGGCCAGCTTGTCACTGCATCTCAAAGCCATTAATCTGTTGCTGGTCAGGTTTGCCCATCTTCATGTTCGATTACAAAAACTACTTTAGAGCATTATCATTATTTTTAAAACCCAGTTATATGTGCAATATATGGTTAGAATTTTAGTTCAACAATGTATTATATACCTTATTTGTTTATATATTATATATTATCAATACAGACACAGTGTTGACATTAATCGTTTTTAGACAGAGCAGCAAGCCGCCAATTTGCCCGTCCTTTAGGCGGCTTGGTCCGCGGTTTTAGACAGAGGCCGGCAAATTGGGGGTCTGTTCTTGTCCGCTGATTTTCCGCCTCGGAGGGTACACTTATTTCCGCCTCGACTGCTATCTAAAACCGAGGCGGAAATGTGCCGGCCCGTGGGTGAGGTGGGCGGAGGTGTCAATGACCTGCACTGCTGTGCGACCCACAACCGAGGAGTTTTCAAACCAGGAAACAGCAGATCACAGCAGTCAGTCCGTCACTTCACCCGCGGAAATTAAGATGAACAACTGGACAGCTGCTGAGATCCAGGAGATGCAGCGTCTCCTCGGTCTCTGTAGCTGTTTGGTTGTGTTATAGCTTGTTGCTGTGTCGGCAAGCAAGAACGGTCGCTACTTTCGAAATAAAAGCCCCCCGCTAAGAACCCAGTTCTAAACTGCAGTGGGGTGCAATGTACAGCTCTTATTTTGAAGACAAATTGTATGTCACTGTTCGCAGCCCAACTTCGAGCTTCACGTCACATGTTTACGCCTACCTCAGAGACAGCTTTTGGAAAAGGAGGAATATTACGCCTCGGTTTTAAAAAGACAGGCCGGCACATTGCCGCCCTTACCTTGGAGCAAATGTGCCGCCTTTTCTATCTAAAAAGGGCTACTGTCTATGTTCTGTGTCGCAGAGATGTCTACTGAAGTTAGCATGTTAACCAGCTAGCCCACGGCCCGTCCTGCCTCCTAACATCACTCAGAGGTGATCATCTGACAGCCTCTAGTTTCAGGTGGGAGATATAAAAGTAAGACAGATCACAACTGAGTCAAATAAGTCAACAAAATAAACTCATAAAATGTCAACAAAGGAAATATTTTGACACCTACGTTCATTATAAAAAGAAAAATATAATGGTCCACCTTCTGAATTCAAGTTTCTCTCTTTGACTGAACTCAGACGAGCTTAATGGCCTCGATAACTCATCGCAAAAGTCACAAACTGGACAGAAACTGAATCAAAGTCACCAGAACAGTTGTGGGTTTTCCCAACTGCATGGCTAACTGAGCGACCTTGCTAGCGGCAGCTAGTCGCTACAGCTATATATAGCTACAGAAAAGCTACCCTCAAAAGGTGGCCATATCTTATAAGTTACACCTTTGAACGACGATTTGACTTGAAGACCTGAAAGCAAAAAATACCAATGTGAGTTTGAATGAATAAAATAGGAGCTTTAGGACTCAACCAGATGGAAAGATGTGAAAAAGTTATGTTGGAAGAAAGACGGGTACAAGAAAAGGTTACCATCCTCAGAATGACTTTACACCTTGTTTAGACTCTCAAACGACTCACACACAGCCTCTCTGGTTGAATGGGTGCGCCCCGTATGTTCAGTGAATTAGCAGCAGCAGTAGTTAGTGTTTTCGCCGGTGGTCTCGGCTCAGGTCTGCTCCTTGTTCCTCTTCATTTTTCGCCAAGTGGCAGATCTGCTCAGTCATGAATGAGTTCATTACAGTGGGGATGAAGGCGGAAAGGAGGGGAGGAAGTGAGTGAGCGATTACATGCATCCCACCTTCCTCTCCTGTTCTCCTTGATTAAGATGCATCTGCTGCGTCTGCTCGCGCCCCGGCTGCTTTGTGCATTCATCAACATCAGTTTAATGAAGTGATCAGAGGCTGAGATCAGACACAGCCCAGAAATATTACTCTATTAGCCTTTCTGAGCTTTCTGCAAAACAGGAAACACTGACCCGAGGCACTGAGCTTGTTGTCTCTCACGGTCTCTCAAAAACACTGAAGATGAATATGAAGTGTAACTGATTACCTGTCCAGCCTCCCCAAACACAAGCCTTCTCTTCTGAGTAAGAGGACGATCTTTCATCCCTGCACCTCAAACAGGGAGAGCAGAGTACGCCCCCTCCACCGCAGCCGAGCCGCCCCGGCCTCTCTCTCTCTAGCGGCGATGATGTTAATAAACTGTCAGCGTGTGGCCCTTTGTAATTGGGTTTGTGCCTTGTTTAACAAAGAGCGATTGGATAGTTAGAAGGGAGAGCAGCAATCTATCCGACTCTCCCGTGAAATGAGCCGAGCGTGTCATCCAAGAATGTGTTATCCCAGAGGAGCGGCGTCTGAGATGTGTCTGTTATCCCTGGTAAATAAACCGAGGAGCTGAGAAACAACTCCAGCCTCCACCCACCCACCCCCACCCCCACTCCTGACATCATAAAGCGTCTGTAATGCTGTCATAAACATGACATGTCTCATGCAGTAGCCGTTTGCATCGCTTCGTTCGGAACAAATGACCCAGCGGTGCTTATTTATGACGTGTTATGATTTAGTGACAGTGGTAAACCTGCAGACGGCGAACAGGAACTCCAGGCAGGTTACAAATGTGTTCAGGACACCTGGGACCTACGCCAGCAGGTCCGACAGGCAGAGGATGCTTCCCCCTGCCTGAAACTTTCTTTTGTAATCATTTTGATTTGGGACAAGACTGAGGCCATTTTAGGCTCTATAAGTCTGTCAGCTCACACCTGACATAAACACGCGTCTGAGTGACCAAGTTTGGCCAAATCTCTCTTCTCAGCTCTATGTGCAAATAAAAATGTACATCAGTGGGGCAAACAGACAAACTAACATTTTTTTTGCATAAATGAACTTCATGAATGAGAAAGAAAATAAAGAATTTGTCAGAGGCAGCATCTCACAAAGCTTAGAGAGCTCTATTATCTCAACAACATATAAAATTGTGCCTTTAGTTCGAGCCAGTCTGGGGACCTTCTCCGAGGACGATAAAGAAGTAGCCTACATAATTGTTACTGTTAAGTGTATTTTTAAAATGTGACCAGTTTAACATCAGTAAAATGTCTTCTTTTATAAATGGAGTGTAAATGGTGAAATCAGTGTAAACAGTGTGTTCAAACACCTGCTAAATGTTGACATTGATCATTTCAACCTCACTGAGCACGGTGCGCATGTTTATAAGTGTATAACATGTGAGTCATCAACTACCTGACAAAAGAGCTTCTACTTCCCTCCCACCCTGAATGGCCTAGAGTTTTAAAGTGTGACATGTTTAATAAAGACATTTTATACAGATAACTGGCTTTTTCACATATTACTGACATTTTCCACATAGGACATTTTCATGAAAAAAATGAGATTTGAAATTAAAGCAGCTTAATGCAGACATAGTTAAAGGTTACCCATAACACACATATACAGATATGGTGATATTAGGTATGAATCCTGCACAACATAAACATTTCAGACCTCATTATAACCCACAATATTGCAACAAACAAAAAAAATCTATAAAAAAAAAAAAAATCTGACATGTGTGCGACACCAGATGATAAGAGATATGTAAAGTCATCAAGAGGCCAAAAAGGCAGGGAATAAAAATAACTTTCATATTCCATTAATAGTGTAAACACTCGGAGCAGAAGCATCAAGGTTATTCAGTGAACTCTGTTTTCAGTTCAGTTTTCTTCCATGCTGACTTACAGTATATCTGAAACTCAACGTGGGGCCCAAAAGAAGATCTAGCTAGCCCAAGGTCCTCAACACTTTAGAAACAGTCGTGCTTGGCTTTACCTACCGTATCATCCAGTAACGTGACTCGAGCTCTGACCAGTCAGTCCATGTGACTCAGCCAAACCTCCCTCTAGCCATGTCCTGCTGTGATAAAGCTATCACCCACCGGCTCCTGCCTCACCCCCTGCCGCCATCACTGCCAGTGGAGACACAACCCAGTGAGGGGTGTTGGGAGGTGGTTGGCAGCAGATGACAGCAGAGAGAGTTTCCCCCTGCAGGTGACACCTCAGCCCTGAAGCAATGACACCTCCTTATCATTGCTGACATGGAGAAACCACGCTCCCGCTCCTGAATCTGCACTTTTTTCACCATTTACACACTCCTCTATGAACACCATCTCTGAGCATCATCGGGGTAAAAAATAAAACCTTATCATCACACTTTTAGCATGCAATAACAGCAGTGTGATGCCTTATGGATGAGAAACCAAGCTGGCATCATGGCCGGTGTCAGGGCAGTGTCAGCTGGCAGGAGAGATGCCAGCAGGAGGAGGAGGAGGAGGAGAAGGAGGAGGAGGAGGAGGAGGAGGGGTTTGACAGCTGTCAGTGATAGTTTCCTGTACAGAACGTAGGTGACAGCCAGCAGAGCTGAGCGGTCTGCAGCGCTGACAGCCGGCAGCTTCTCAGAGGAAAAAGGAAGAAACAAAGATATTCTGCTGCCAGGCTCGTCGAGACGCTCAACTCAGAGCAACGACGGCCTCGACATCCTCACTCCTGACAGAGCAGAATAAGTCCATAAAAGTTAGGTATGACACATTTACCTATTTTAATGACCAAGTAAATCAAACCTTTCTTGGCAGTAATTCAGGTGAAGTTTGATATCTGATTGGAGCAGTCAAGCCATGCACCATTTTAATACTACATATTGCTTATACATGTAAGACTTTAAAGGTCCCATATTATGAAAAACAAGTTTTCTCAGATGTCTACATATAGAAGCTGGTCCTCCCTGAGCCTGCCAACTCCCAGAATGAGGAAAGCAAACGATTCCCGCATGGTCTCTGCAGCCCACCCACTGGTAACATGGCGCTCCTACAGGCTGTTCAGATTCAGCTTCATAGTTCAGTGTGTCCAGCGGTAAGATAGCAGTGTTTCGCAATGTCGTCCCTCAGAGCTAGACATGCAAATTGCTCTGTTGTTGGTTGTAAAAATCAACATCGGTGCCTATATTCTATCCCAGCTACAGAACAACAGAAGAGACAGTGGTTGCGTTTCATTCTTTAACGACAACGTGCCGGCTACGGTTCGTGTTAGCTTGTATGTGTGTGTTAACCACTTCACATCAGACTGCTTCAGTAACAAGGGTCAGTACAAAGCTGGCTTTGCCTAGACACTGACCCTCGTAAAAGGATCAGTCCCACCCATACCGGACCCAGCAACTGCACCCGGGCCACAGGTAAGTGTCGCCACGTTTTGATTGTATTTACAGTTGCCTACAAGTATGGTGAAGTCAGCTGAAAATTGGCTAACTAGTTAGCTCCGCTTCGGTCTGCTATGCAATGGCGTTTGAAGCGAGTTTAATGTTAATAATACTACGATGGAGCTTGGTTGTCACAGTAAAAAGTCTGGAAACGTGCAGACTGGAGACAGAGACGATGTGAACAGTGTCCAAGAGGTTAGAGACTGTGTTGGAGACAAACACAGCTTTCGCTAGCTTTTAGCCATTAGCTACATGGTAGTAACTGTAACAACACATAGAACAAACTAACATTATTCAGACTCACTAACCATTCTGAAACGTCCTGCTGCAGCTGCAGAGTCTGTATTTCTTCAGGAGCCTCTCCTTCTGGGTCCGATTCTGGGTCAAACTGGTATGGTTAAACGACAGCATCGCGGCGAGCCATAGCGATACACACTGCATGAAAAGTGGAATTTCGTCCCCGTAAACGCCCGAAAATCTCCCTAATTTTCGGCAGTTAACGACAATTTACAGCCTGCAAACGCCGCGTTCACTGTGCCACAAATTGTCGGAAACAAACCATGACGTATGTGGAGCTCCCGGAGGTGCGAACGGCTCTAATTTGCATATGAATCGCAGCGAAACCACGCCTCGCCAGAGAATGTGTGGGCTGGCTTGAATTTCCTCACTCAGTATTGGATGAAACCACTACTTTTAAACAAGCAAAATCACTCGAGATTGGTTGGCAGATCTGTCACTATTGGTCACCCTGGGTCATTATAAATGTAAACCCCACCCCTATATATACATATATATATATATATATATATATATATATATATATATATATATATATGTGTATATATATATATATATATATATATATATATATATATATATTATATATTTTTTTTATTTATTTATTTATTTATGATATCATCAAAGACATGAATGAATTTATTGAGGAAAGGAAAATGCCAGGAAGGTACTGTTTATTCAAAGAAAGAGCTTTATTAACAAAAACACACCACAACTATGTACAAAGCATAATCTGCCCACACAACAACGGGAAGCTCACTAGAAACCCAAAATCCTGCAGCACCGTGAAGTGTCTGTCTGCCGCCTCGGAGCTGTAGGTAACTGCCAGCCTTCTGTCTGAATTCGGTCCGTTTTGCATCTGTGACGTCTGTGGTGCATCACTCTGTACTTTGGAATCGCCTCTATAATCTCGACTGTAGCATGGCACAGAGCTCGGTGAGCTCCCGGCTCCATCCACACACCCCGCCGTCTTCCTCCTCAGACATCAGGTCCATGGCGCCGCACTTCCAAAGGTCCACCTCATCCTCAGCTAGCACTCTGTCTCGCTTCTAGCAGCTGTAAAACAATCAATAAAGACAATCAGTACTGCGCGATGCACTGTGTATGGACACAACACATCTATTAATGCACCCGAATAATAGTCACATTGACCAAAAACGGATCTAATCTAACAAGTCTTACCCTCTTTGTTCTCGGTCGACTCCGAGCTGAACTCCTCACAGCTTCAGCCTGCGATGGAAGATCTGGTTGTTTGTTCCTGAAGCTCCTGCGTACTGTCTCGTACTATCTTATAGGCAGCTGGAAAACAATTAAATGAGAGTGGTATGAATAAAGACAACTTAAGTCAAAGTAAAATTAAACAAGGAAGGAGAAAACAGTAAACATTACTTACACACGATGGCGTCATTATCGGCATCATGTAAATCTGAACTTGCAGACATAGCTCCAAGCTAATAGGAGGTCACGGCCTCGTTATGAGGCGAGGTTAGTCTGTGAAAACAAAATGCTCGAAGCGATAAACCTCCGTGTACCTCTGTGGCAGCGAAACTACCTTCTTTGGCGTCACTCTCCGCGGCGACCCGGCAAAGCTCCTCCCGTCAGCGCAGGCCTCCTCTCAACAATGGCCGGGCCGCTAGCCTAGCTCCTGCTAGCCTAGCTCCTGCTAGCCTAGCTTAGCTCCGACTAGCTAGCTTAGCCGAACTTGCTTCGTGTCCAATAAAACACAAACACTTCGACTGCGATGGAGAATCCAGCTCACACACTCACAGCACGTCGTCCGACAACAGTTCACAGTCCGTTAGTGATAAAACACGACACTGTCCACTGTTAGCTGCTCGACGCCATTAACTCTCTGCTCCTTCTTTCTCGTCACTGACGCTCCAGTGAACCCGGAAGTGTAAAAACTCTTACAGGTCATGAACTCTCACACGTAATAAGAATTAATTTAACTTCTTTTAAACATTCAGAACCCATGAAATTATATTTAAATGTCACACATTTTAAACAGAAATTATTTATACATTTCAATGTCTTATTTATCTCAAAATATGTCATGCAAATTTTAACTTCTTAACAACTGGCGTTTTATCTTTAACTTGGTCTCAGGAGAGAGAAAAAAAAGAATAAATAATCTTTTTACATAACATTGGCCATTGCTAATGACATACACAGTAATTAATCTAGCATACTTTAATTAAATAAATCAGTTCAAGCTAAAATTTAAGAGTCTATAATTAGACTATACTGGGCCTCATCTATTTATACCAGAGATTTTCTTACAATGAAGTTAATACCTTTTAGAAAAATGTCACCTGAGGTAAAACTCCCCCTGCTACCCTGATTTGCATTTGTATAGCTCACAGCATTTTCATTTACATGTTAAAGCCTCCCCTAGAATCAGGGGGAGGGGGGTCATGGGGGGACAACTGCCAAGCAAGGCCCACGTCAATTTCCGACAATTTACGTCAGTTTTCGGTGTTGCCTGCAGATTGCCGTGAATTGTCGCAAACCTGAAATTCCACGACAATTTACAGTGCCGCATACTGACGAAAATCCCACTTTTCATGCAGTGACATTTATACATACATCCACGGTAAAACATAAGCGCATTCTACCGCTAGTGTAAGCGGCATCCTCTCCCTGAGAGGGGCGTGTAGCAGGCAAGGCAGGCATTGACAGATGCTCATTAGCATTTAAAGGTGCAGGCACAGAAACAGCCTGCTCTCAGTAGAGCTCACTTGAGCGACTTTTAGACAGCTGAAATTCAGGACCACGGATGGGTTTGGGGCAATGCATTTCGAAATACAGTGTTGTTGGACCTCTGACAGCTGTGTGAAATTGATGAGTATGATATGGGACCTATAATTATTTACACCAGCTGGGATTTCTATATTGAATTCTTGTTGAAAGTTGGGTTATTTTCTGTCTAACCAACTGCATTTACAAGTAGGGCATTTATCAAACTCTTTCGTCCAAAGTGACTTACAGTACTTTATACATACATTCATACACTGATGGCAGTGGCTGCCATGCAAGGTGCTGACCAGCACATCAGGAGCAGTTTGGGGTTCAGTATCTTGCCCAAAGGACACTTTGACATGCAGACCAGGGCTGCCCCAACTAAAATGTCCTTTTCACCCTCTGTTCAACCAGCTTAAGTCACAACATCCAGTGTTTTATGAAACACAAGTCTGTCTCATCATTTTGATCATTTCTGTTAGGTTAGGGAGATTAAAAAAGTAATAATTAATAATGATTTATTTGAAATGTGTTAAAAATATGGAGGTATGGAGGCTGTGAGCTGCCAAAAAGAAGCTTCCATGACACTGTAATGGGGCAGGTTGGTGATGTACTGCTGTAATGCACACGCATGTACTTTGGTATTAGGTGAACGTGTGCAAACTGAATAAATAAATACGAGCCTCAGTCTCTTTGATAATATATGACTGTTGTGCCTGTCCTTCAGACAGACAGTTTATTGATTGATCCTTGACCTCCACCAAATCCTGTTGAATTATGGTTATAATGTGAATGTTTAATCAGTGTCTTCAAATATTTAATTCTCAGTTTTGAAAGCCTTGTCACAGACATCCGTCTTTTAAATAGAACAATGCTGACTGGGCGACTTGACAGCCTCACACACAACTCAAAGCTCCTGTTGGGGAGATGGTTGATTTTGAGTCTTGACTTCAAATACTGACACTCTAAGATGGCACCGACCAGACCTATAATTCCAAAGTGTCAATGTTACTATCTTACCAACAGGTTTTTTAAAGTTAAACTAAAGTAAGATGAGAACTTGACAGTAGTCTCTGTTGAGACTTGTCAGTTTACATGAAACTTGGCCTGGACCTGAGACAAGACTGGCTGAAGACTTGGCTTTGAGTTGATGGTACTCAGTCAACTGCCTCAATACTCGACTGGAACAGAGTGACTTGTCAAGTGATTTCAGACTCCCTAGCTTGTCATAGATTTGTGGAGTGATTCTGGACGTGTCAATTTGACTTGCGATGGGCTCTGAAGTCGGTATACTTAAGACTTGGATTTGTCGACGAACCCTGTCTATATAACTGATTCCCATTTGTCGACCTTGGTGAGATGTGACTTGAATTTTCCCCAAATTCTTTTTTCCTTTTTCCGGCAGGAACTGATGCAACACTGAATCACCTCTGACAAAATAGTGGAAAGAAAAATGTTTTGTCAATGATTTCTTTCCAATGATGATGCTTTGTTACAGGAGGGAAAAAAAAAAAAAAAAACAAACTTGACAATGAATAAAAGTTTGATGGGTACGACAGGCAGTCACATGGCAAAAATACATGCAGCCGGATTAAATTTTTTATTCCCCGTGCTGGTTGAGTTCAGAAGGAAGGATGTGTTGTCCGCTTATTGGAAGGCTCTGGTTCGATCCGCAGCTACGGTTGTATGTCAAAGTGTCCTTGTGCAAAATGCTCGACCCAAATTTCTCCTGGTGGCTTGTGTGAGGATGGGAGAGACTGAGCATTTGTGGGGAAGCTTTGGAAAGAAAATGCTCCTAATGAACAGGTCGTTACCTTGCATGGCAGCCTCTGTTATCTGTATGAATGTGTGTGAGTGTGCAGTCAGTGTATAATTTAAATTTATTTAATGCTTTACAAGTATGAGCAGCTTCTCCTTTCTTTGTGAAATGCAGTGTGAGACGATACTGTCCATCAACAGCTGACCAAAAATCCAAAGTGGTTTTACTTTGAGTTTGCATTTTGTCACTGCAGGTTCAGAAACTCCTCATGATATGAGGTCTGGGATATTGGGACTCTGCTTCACTGTCTAAGGGATGACTCTTCATCAGGTGTCGTGACAGACAGGTGTGTTAGCCCTAATATTTGTTTCAGACACCAGGCCATCACACAGGAATAAGAATGATGAGCCAATGATGTCAATCACCTCCTGCCTGCTCCATCTCCTCCTCAGTCAGGATGAAGAACTGAGACAATGAATCAGATCTTAAATCTATTTTTTCTGTCTGATTTACAGACTGATGCAGCACTCCGGATAGCCAGCCTCAACACTCTCAGGACTGTGCCGCCCGCCTGGTAGCAATAACAGCAGAAAACCAACTTGTTAAAAGTCTCGGCCATCACTCAGCCACTCTGATAGACAAAATCCATCCACAGTAAATACCAAGGGCACCACAAAATGACAGAATGGAAAACCCAAACTGCAGAGAAGATGACAGAAGTTCAACTTTCTTTTAGCGTTCCTGAACAAAAACACTCTGGATGTTTGACTGCTTCTGGACCACAGTTCTACTTTGAGTACATGTGTACTTAGTCTTCAACTGTCTACCATCTGGTTATACCCAATTAGTTTACTGATTTCCCTTAATGTTTCCAATTATTTTCATCATTCCAAAATTGCTTAAAAAAATTATGAGAGACACCTACAAAGTAGAAACGTTTGACTACTCTGACAGAACTGTGCTTGAAGATGTAGAAATCTATTGCTGTACATGACCCAAAATCTGGGGATTTCACCAGAATTAGCACACTAGTGGACTGGTTCACAGAGGCAAAGTCAATCTGCACAGGAGTTGAACTTTTGTGAAGTTTGACACGAAAACTTGTGAGGTTGAGCAGTTGCATCAAGGATTAGAGGAGTCTTGACAGTGCTGAACTTAAATAAATCTGCTATGCTGAAATATACATTTCATCAATCACGAGTCAAACACAAACAACTCTCAGATAAACTGCTGTCTGGTCTCATAGCTGTATAAAAGTACTACATACTAAAACGAAAGATGGCGCCTATTTTGTCCAATGAGAATTGCTCACATGCATATGGCAAATAAAAGTTTCTTCACTGTTATGCAGGCCACAGCTTTACATTAGAGTTGTAAAATACTCTTTCAGTCCAGATTTTCTGTCACAAATATAAAGCCTCCACGGATCATACATTCATAAGAGGTCACAATTGATCCCATGGGCAGTTTGAGTTCGGTAAACCTGTTTTATAACGGCGTTCTATGGGGAAAATGCTTTTTTCTGCTGCAGGAGATTTTTTAACTGCCATGCCACAAGTGGCCACTGGGCAACATCAGAAGCATAGCTGAGTGGTGCTGCTGTATCCAGGACTAATTCCACTTTTCCACTAGTGCTTTTTGCTGCACCAAGTCAAACTGAGCCGTGCTGATTTACTTTTCCATCACCAGTTTGACTGCACTGAGTTAAGCCGAGCCACACCTCGAAGTTGGCCACGGCGACGTCTCACGACTGCAGGCAACCCTGTTTGTTTGGTCCATGGAATCATTTACCAATCATTCACATAGCACGGACACTGATGTTTCTTCAGGTATCCCACCTTTTGTTTTGTTAAACATGAGTCTTTAATTAACTTTGCCTAAGTGATTGTTAACATGAATCTGCTGAACTTTGCACTGAACTCACCAGTCATTTTGTCACTAAAGGAAATCTAAATGAACACAGCTTTCATGTTCTTGTTTACGTGTTTATTAAATTAGTTTCATTTGTATTCTACAGTTTTTTTTTTCTCCCTCTCTGTTGTCGCATAGGTCCAACTTGTTTTATGTCCCTATAATCATATTTCTGATGACTTTGTAGATGCTGAGCAGCAAACAAAACTCAGATGTGCGGTTGTCTCACTCTTTTGTTTACCCATGAAAATAATTACCTTAACCTAAAATATGCCCTGTTCTCTATCACTGAAATCCCTGCCAAACATAATAAGGCACTTCGTGTGGGCCTTTTATATTCCATGTTTGATACTCAGAGATAGTTCCCAGGGCCAAACAAGCACATGTTTGTTTTACACAGAAATTTAAACAATGGAAAAAGTTTTCCTCTGGATGAATAAGGTTCTGTCTTTTCTTATCATGAATGCAACATGGGTTAAGTCCAGTAGATTAAGTGTTGACTGGCACTCTGCTGATGGCAATTTCAGCAGTTTTTTTCAAATCACCACACAACATATGACAGGCAAACACATTAAATTACAACCTGCAGGAGACAGTTTGAGCGCTCACCAGAGGTGCTCTGGGGAAATGTGTCTGTAGTAACCCAGTAAGCAGAAATGTGTGTTAATTAAAACACTAAAAAGGCATGAAGAAACTTAAACCACCACATGACCCTGTGACCCCTCCCATCACGCTCAGGTTCGGCCTCGGGCCATCATTTGGCAGCGGCTCTTCGGGGCCCGGCGGCTCCTGCAGCAGCAGGACAGACGTGGAGCTTGTCCAGCTCCATCGCTGCACTAATCCGCCATTCTTCCACTGAATGGAGCATTACCATAAACGCTTGGCAGCAGGAGGGGGCATTGTATTCCAGAAAATCTGTGAGCCTCTCAAATGTGCATTGTTGAATTTCACCTGTTGCCTGGGAGATGAGAATGGACCATTCCCCGTGGCCGGGTCCATTATGTAATGTACTGGACTTTTGGGCTCGTAAAGCTCGGCCCCGGAGGCTCGTCCAGTCAGGCAGGACGTCTCTAAATCGCGAAGACGAGCAGTGCCAGAAAGCATGGGGCCGCTGTGCGTCCGGCTGTGTGGTTTAATTGAATTGTTGCCTGTTGGCGGCTCATAAATGAGCGAGCTTTGCTGTCGTTTCGATTGTCTCATTTAAAAGCTTCGACTGGTTTGGATTCTGCTGCCGAGAGACTCGACTTCACAAGTTACTCTCACATCTAAAACCTGTCTGCACCTTCTGCACACTCTCCCCACAGGTTAGAGGATAATTAGTAATTACTAAATGAATTAAGGGATTTGTAAACTCTACAATGTCTTGACTGTCACACCAGGAGGTTGAAGGAGAATCTAAACTGCTAAATAAAAATAACTCCACAGTAGAAAAGTGCAAATCAAAAACTACAAAAGACATAATGTAGTACACTAATTTCCACAGAACACACACAGTTTCCTGGACGATTTTCAATTCACTGACTTTTATTTCTTTGTCTCTGGTGCAGCTCTTACATTTCTAACTCCACAACTTGTAGGACTCTATAATTAGTAAAACCAACATTATGTTGTTTATACCACCAAAAATACCATTCTGAATTTCATATTCACATTTGTCATTTCGACATTTATTTTTTTTTCCTTTGTTGCATGTTTTTTTTTTTGTCTCCTAGTTGTTATTGTTGCCATTCTTAGCACAGCCTTTTATTTCAACACTTTTTGGATAAAAAACTGTCCAACAAAGTCATAGTTCATAACAGCATTTTCCAGCCTTTACCTCATCTGAAAAATTACCATACGCGTCGACTACAAGCAGCTAATTCAGAGGGCAGCAAAGGCGGATGTCGGGCAAAATATAATAAAAGATGACAACGTAGGGAGGAGGATAGCGTTATGTCTTATACATGATGTAACTAACCCAAATCATGAGCTTTTGTTTCCTAACCAAACCAAACCTCAAGGTCCACAAAGATCCACTTGACGTCAAAGTTTCACTTGCTATTTCTCCAGTTTGGTCTCCACCAGCTCCTGGGAAGATATCTATCACTTTAGCTGGTAGATGTTTCTGTTTCTTCACCAGTCAGTCTGTAAAGATTGTGGTGCACCAGTCATCATTCTCCTACAAACACAGACGTTTGGTGAGTCATGGCGGTCTGGCCTTTGTTTGCAATTGTTGGAGATGTTTGGTCTGATTCAACATGTCCAATCTGTGTTTGTCCATGTTTGATGAAGTTTGGACAGTTGGCTTTGCTTCCAAATAGACAATCACCCCGCTACCCTCTTATTAGTGCTCTGGTGCAACTCTAGAGATGATCCCAAAATCCAATGTCTGTCTTCATTTTCAAAGATGAACTGTCTTGTGTTTTGTCTTTAATAGCCACTGCTTGCTTCTGATCTTCTCTAATTATTTTGGATATTACTTTCATGTTTGAAGACGTTTTGCCACTTCTAAACACAATAGTTCAAATGTCCAAATCCACTTCAAAGTTACAGTCGATATATTTGCCACTCTCCATTTTAAAGTCATTTTTGAAGTCGACTGTTTGACCTGTTAAGTTTTTTTTGAATGTGTTTGATCAGTGTGCCACAGGAAGTTAGTTTAAAAAAAACACATGACAACTGCCAATATCAGATTTTGTAGGTTGATGTTAATTTGGTGTACCATGGACTTAAGTGTCTGTTTTCTGCTGTGCAGTAGGTTTAACAGAGCTTGTTTGAGGCTAATTATATTAAAGTGCTCAATAATCCTAGTAAGTCTTGGTTTATTAGGCCATTCTTTGGCCGGAAACACACAGAGTTCAGAGTGCCAAATCTTCTGGTAAGACAGCCAAACATCTGTTTGATTAAAGGGTCAATAACAGCTGTACAACACATTTCACATATTGACAGCCGGTCCTATAAAACGTCATGATGCAACAATAAAAGAGGAGAAGAAGATCAGATGCTAATATAGTGAGCACATGTTTTACAAGGTAGAAAGGCTTCCAACATGTTTATTTAAGCTTGAGGGAAACCTGCCATCAGAATTCTACATTTTCCCCCAGAACATGACTTCAGCTTTATTTCTATGGTTTGTTCTTCAGTTTTTTTTTTCTTTTTAACATCTATCTTTAAAGTATAAAATGAGTTGAGAATCGGATCAGCTCCTTTCCCTCCTGAATTCAGACGCTGATACTAATGAAAAGCAGTGAGACCGAGTTTCTTCTGTATCATCAAACCCCAACGTCTTCACTTCAAAACCTTAATTTGAGATGAGAGTGGGAAAGCAGGGGTAGGGTTTTTGTTCCATGAAGCAGCTCTGGTGTCTCTAAAGCATCAGGGGCAGTGACTATCTTTTTGTAAAGCCCCCCATTAAATAATCTTTCCTTTCATGTTTTTGCGGTGGAAGGAAAAGAGATGAGCAGGAAGTGGGTGACAAATCTGCACTTGTTCCCTCGGCCGTATGTGTCTGCATCTGCCCAGAAGATGAAATCCTTTTTATCACAATTTAGGGGCCGAGCGGGGCAGTTAGGAGAATTATAGCAGCACTTCATGTAGACGCATCGTTACTCAAAAGCGGCGGGATGGCCTCCAAGTAGGTCCATCCTTTATACACGGAGGGGAAATTGCGTATTGATTGCAATCTGTGCGTGTTTGTGAGT